>RJWT010046925.1:0-11380 GCA_004365215.1 Cuniculus paca | reverse complement strand
CTGAAGATAACAAATACTATGGTAGCCAATGCAGTTTTGCTAATATCTTGAAACTCTATATTGCTTACATTGTTCTGCTTTGTTTTGTTTTATTATGTTTTGTTTTGTTTCTACTGTTTTAGTTTGTTGTAGTTTGTTTGATTTTACTTATCCCTGATGGTATGGGCAGGTATACTGCAGATAAGAAGAGCCATTATGGTAGCCTTATTGATTGCTTTATTTTTTGTTTTTCGATTTTTTTTTACATTGTTTCAAAGTCATGTTCCATGTTCATTGCTTTGTTTTGATTGACTTTACTCTGTTTTGTTTTGTTTGGTTGTATTCTTTTCAACATTAAAAAAAAAAAACTAAAAGAGAAAGATATCCCAGAAGAAACTGAAGAAACAAAAATTTATAGCATGGAAATAAATTAGGCATAAAATAAATGTAAATACAAGTTAAAAAAAAAAGTACCCCAAGGCTGGCACAGAATAGTGCTTCATTCCTGCAATCCCAGCCCTCTAGGATTCTGAGGCTGGAGGATAGCAAGTTTGAACCCAGCCTGGGCAACTCAGCAAGAATTAGTTTCAAAAACAAATAATTTAATTTAAATTTTAAAAGGGGGTATAGCTCACTGAAGGTTCTAGGTTCAATCCTCACTTCTCAAAAGAATCTCAAAGTAGTAAGCAGTATGCATCTACAAACTATTTCTGTTAATATTATATTTCTTATAAATGTTTCATTTTTCTGGAAGGTAAACCAGAGGTTAGAGGAAGAAAATGCAGTAACATTTAATGTACATGGAGGAAATAATACATGTGGCAGTAGAATGTTAGAAAATGCTGCCTGTTCTCTCAGTCATTGCCTTCCTTTCTGGATACACAGTTGGACTACATTTTCCTCCTTCCCTACTGATATAATATATGCACATGAAACTGAGCTCTAGCCAACAAAATGCATGCAAAAGTGATATGCACCGCTTTAGGACCCGGACAGTGAACATCATTCCAATGGCCTGATTCATGTAAATGTGGAGACTACACTGAAGATGACAAAGGTACACAGCAGATGAGGGCTTGGTCTCTTAATCACACCTTGTATTATTCCTACAGTCATCCATTTTGAGATTTTGAGTGAAAAATAAATTTATTCCACATGAGCCAATATATTTTCAGGATTCAATTGTTATAGCTATTAAACTAGCCAATCTAATATAGCCAAGTTCTTTAACTTCTTATGTTTGATCTCTATCATGATTGTTTGTAATAGATGTTATCTCAGTTTTATAGCTAAGGAAATAGGCTCACAGAAGTTATGTAACATCTAACTTAATACTGTGAATGGAATTAATGGTGGGGGTTCAGTCAGATATGAATCTGGGTGAATATATTCTAAGGTCTATCATCTTTTCAAAATCTATGATCTTCTCAGCCTCACACTTTACTGCAATGTGGAAAGCAACCTTCCTTTCTGAGCTGTAAAGAAACTGATTTGTGTTTTTTTTCTTTTCACTTATATATCTACTTTGGAAGACCTAGAATGACTTCTCCCAAACACATTCATCTCATACCTAATTCTATCCAAGAAACAGGAAAACAAGTTATTATAGAAGATAAGGATTTCTAGCAGTTTTGCATTTTGGTATAGTGTCAGGATCAATGAATGACAGAGCAGAGATAATGGGAAAAAGATAAAAATTCCAAACCACCAGTGATCTCCAAAGTAGGACTGTATTGGTTACTTTTCTCTCCTTGCTGGGACAAAATACCTGATGCCCAAAATTAAGAAAGAAAAGATTTATTTAGTTCACAGTTTGTGGAGGTTTCAGTCTATAATCTACTGGCTCCAAGGCAGAATGGTGTGGCACAGGGGCAACACTTCAAGGCAGCAGAAAACAGAAAAGCAACAAAAGCAAAAAGACTCTTTCTTTCCCTTATATTGTATATAAGCCACACCCACCCTAGGGTGGGTGTAGCACTCACACCCATAATTCCAGCACTGGACCATGAGTCAATCACAAATTCTAGAAGCCTGTCCCCATGACTGCATGAGGCTTTGAGGGGACATCCAGAATCAAACCACAGGGGTATATACACCAGGAACTGTACAAAACACTAGTAGAATACATAGAAATACATCAACTTTTGTTTCTTATTTTTTATTTTATTAATCCTTACCATCTTCCTGAATGTGTTTTGCAAGTACCATATTGTATACCTATCCATGTTCTTAATGTATAAGTAAATTTTAGTAACATGTAGTCAAATTTTCTTCAGATATAACAATAAAAGAAAATGAAGATCAATATGTCTAGGGAGTAAATCATTTTCCCTCAACAGGTTTAAAACACTGCTTTATGGAAAAAACACAAACATCTCTCTCCATCAGTATGCAGACATTCACGACTATCACATGAAATAGATTCATTCAATTAAAGACCTATAAAACTAAGTTTTCAACAAAAATGAATTTCTTTAGATTAAAAGAGAGTAGAACTAATGTATATAATGTCTGTATCTTTGAAAATAAGTTATAACATATTAAAACATATTATAACATTAGAATTTTTATCAAACTTAGTAAAGTCAGAAACATACAGAGGAGTTTTCAGTTGAAAATCTTAATTATTTAGGTTGCTTTTATTTTTTATGACCTAAGCTGTCATAATTGATGTCTTGTGGACCTTTCAGAAAAATTTGCAGCAAAAAGATACAGAGCTTGGAGTGGGAGTATCAGATCAACTTCTGAGAAAAAAAAAAAAACAACAACAAAAAACAGAGTACTGTGAAGTAGGTAAAATAAGGTGAAGATATTAAAAAAAGTCCATCCTTATTTGCTAGTTTTGTTCTCTGATCACTCTTAATCACCTGCCAATATGAAATGACTCTGGATAGAAGTAAAGAATTGACTCTCAACTGCCTTGGAAGTCCTCCAAGTCAAAAAAATTGAATGTGTTTTCAAAGGCTACAAATAAGGAAATCAGCCACTGTAGAAATATCCATGTGGCTCTGACCTGTAGTATTAAACAACAGGTGACTGCTAGAATTTTAGCCCCTAATTCAAAAGGACAGTTTTTCCAAGCTTACCGGCAACCTGCTAAAACCCATACTGAAGAATGATAAGGTTTATCATTATGATCTCACCTCAGCAAAACAGCATTTGAAGCCAGTTTAAAGAAACAAACAAACAAAAAAATCAATAGCGTTTTACAAGAGCAGCAAAAAAAAAATAATGATCATATTATCATGGAACTTGTTTTTGATCCTTACAAATCTTACATACTCCCACAACTCATTGTGCAGATACCCACAAATCTCAAGTGAAATCAAGATGAAGATGGCAAAAATAAATTTATGGGTGAAATTTGAATTTTGTCATAAGCGCCACCAAAATGTTATCAAGAAAGCGACCAGATCTTGAAGGAGACTGCTACCATGAGACACAATTCTTTTTCACCTAACTAGGTAGAGAGAAACAGAACAAACTTGCTAATCAGTCAGGTTCGAAATGCTATTATGTGGACCCCTCTGAAAGGTTATCTACAGTCTTCACACTCCTACCTCACTCCCTGAAAAACAAAAACCATAAACCTCAAAATGTAAAGATAAAAATCACACCTCATATTGTTATTCTATGTACGTGTCCAAGCGATCACTTATGTGGCATTATTCTTTGGAATACGCAGCTAGCACCATTGTACACTGCAGGGGCTTCAATTAAAACACACCGTTATTCTGCAAAACGTCTCAGCCCCTGTGTTCATTCTAGTAGGAAAACTAGGAAAAGTTCCATAAGCATTGCTCTCAGGCTCCTCCTTACAAACAAACCTCCCGCAGACCCCCAGATCCAGTTCACTCTCCTCCAAACAGCAGAGGAGACCGGTCATACTGATTGACCCTGTACAAACTCCGTGATCCTTTTGGCTCCAAAATCGGGAAACTGAAGACCCCTGGCCAATAATCTATCACTTTCATCTTTCAGTTTCTCGAAGACGCCTCCTCTCCTGAGCAACGCGGTGCTGCAAAGTGCTTTTATGCATCAGACTCCTTGACTGGTTCGGAGTGACACAGGAGCCCACATCCTTAATCCCTCACTTCCACACCTTTCATTAATAGTAAAGTATATACACCAGGCACAAAGAGAGGAAATAAAAGGATCGAGTGCTCTGAGAAGGAGAATAAAAATGTTTGTGCGTGCGGGGCGCACCTCCCTACGCTGTCTCGGAGAGGAGGCGGTTGACTCTGCCTCTCAAAAGAAACTGAAAATTCCGCCCGAAGTTGTTGGAAATGGATGGCACCCCTACTAGCTTCCCGGGCCCAAACTGGAGAGCAAGTGTGTTTCACCGGAGCCCAAGTAGTTAGCCGCCGTCTCCCTTGAGCTCAGCAACAACCCGCACAGAGTGGCCCTCTCAAAATCAGCACATTTCTACAAGGCTGTCTCAGGGGCGCTACGGGGTTCCGGTTCCCTTAGATCCAACTCCCTTCAGACCCAGCTCAAGTTCACCCCCTGTCTCCGTTGGCTGCAGCTGGGCTATCGGAATCCTCGGGCTCCCATCAAAAGGAATCTCCGGGAAGAGCCGCTCGCCAGCACCGGGGGCGCACAGAGAGGGCAAAAGCCTGCACCAGCTGGAGGAGCTGATTTTAAGGGCCCCCGAAGCATTCCGGCCTCAGGACTCCTTGTTTTGAGGCTGCCTTGAGGCGCAACAAACTTATTTTCAGACTGCGAAGGAGAAAGGTCACCGTGCAGTGACGGCGGTTTCGTCCGGGCCCTGACTTTTCCCAGGCGCGGGGCGCTTAGAGTCTGCTGGCCCTACTCGGCAGGGCAAGCCGGCTCAGGGCGTTCAGCCCACAGCGCTGTCCAGCCCTGCAGGAGTGAGAATCCTGCGTGGCCCTCACGGCCCCCCCACCCCGCCCCCCCACACCCCCAGTCTGGCAACGCGCGAGGACCCTGTCCTTTACTCAAAATCCGACAGCGGGGCGCTGGGGCACCGTGCAGCCAGGCTGGGGCCAGACCCCGGCTGCTCGCCCATCACTTACCTCAGCACCTGAGCGCTGCGCTGAGGAGAGCCTCGCGTGCCGCAGGGACACAGTCCGAGGGTCGCGGTGCAGTGGCGAAAGCTCCTTACTTGCGACCAATCCGGGTGTTGAACTCAGAGCTCGGTCTAGTACCACGCTCCCTTCCTTCCTAGCGTCCGCGGCAGCTCAAAAAACCCGGCGCTCCGGAGTTTAGGACGCCAGCTCACCAGCGTCAGGGAGGGGGCGAGGCGCGGAAGGCGGGAGCCCGCGCGCAGCCGAGCTGGGCATGCTCAGTGCGCGGCCAGAGGAGGAGCGCGCGGGGCGCTGCACCTGCCTGCCCTACCCGGCGCTGGCCGCCCCTAGTTCCCAAGGGCGAAATTGGTAAACGGTGCTTTCCTGTTGCTCCCGGCCGGCAGCGCATACAACTGGCCTACATCACGCATAGAGCGTAAAGGGTGTGTTGATCAGGCACGCGCGAGGGACTGTCGCCTTCCTTTGCAACCTAAGTGTTGGGGCACCAGGAGGCGCGACTTGCCTGGGTACCCAAGCCTATAGCTCACAGGACGCGGAATTCGGCGGCTCTTTAAGGTGCCTTGGCCAGAAAAACAAGTACTTCTGTTTCTGGGCTGAGAATTTGTGAACCAGGGGCTTGGGACAGTGGGTGGCACTGAACCCGAGGAGCCAGAAGAGGGGGCCTTTTGTAGTTTTCACCTGCTTACCCGTAGAGGGAGGACATTGGCCAGACAGGCAGCGTTAGGGACCTGAAATCTCACCCACTCAACGTGCTTTGAAAGCTGGAATTTATGTGGGGAAGAGGAAATGGTTGCGATAAAACAGGTAGAAGAATCAGAATCGATTTGTGGTGTGGGTGGGCATACTAAAAGCCTTGTTATTCAAAAGCACGTGCATTGGTTAATGACGTTACCACGGTCATTCTACAGCATGAATCTACTGTTTCCTTGCAAAAATTCCTTCTTTCACCTCAACTCCAAACCTCAGAGATGCTCCAGCCCTCGCAATCTCTGTGCAAAGTGATTTCGACAGGCAGAGGAAAGTCAGCCCTATGGAACACATCTGAAATGCAGTTCTAGCAACCCCAAGAGAGAGCCTGAGTTTCTCTCGCTGGGAAAAAAGCCCCAAGGGAGTTTTGCTGAACCTAGGTCTTCCTGCGCATCTCTCAGCAGTTCAGAGCTACATAAACAACTTTGGACCATTTACACAATCATGTAAACCTACCCTGACATCTCCATTATGTGGAAAAGATGTTAACTGGAAAACTATTTTTAAACTACTGTAGTAAGCAAACACATTCAACTCCTACAAATGTATGCAGCAGCCTTCTCAGCTCATGGTGTTGGTTTGATGATTTGTTTTGTGGTTTTTAAACGAAGCTAATTTTTGAAAAATGAGTAGAACCAGAGTGGTGATAGCTATGATTGTGGTCAAAATTTTCACCATCTGAAATTTCATGTTTTTCCATGATCACTAAGATTAATACTAAAGAGAAAGTTTCCTCCATATCCAAATTTTCCAATTACTTAAACAGGGAGATTTTTTTAAGCTCCTCCTCCTTCAACCAGTGTGTTTATCTAATAGACACTCTTACTTTTGCAAAAACAGAAGTTTGGTGACCTGAGAGTTTTCCATAGTAAATAACTAATTTGATGAATGCTTTCCACTCACTTTGAAAGCTTTTGCATTCTTGCCTGACTCATGACTTTTATTACTTGTACTGTTATGTGTTTTGGATTATTTTTGTGCAACTAGTCAATTAAACGTAAAGATAGATAGATAGATAGATGATAGATAGATAGATAGAATTATATGTCTCAATTAAAATTTGTATCAAAAGTGCCTCACTAGAAATTCTGTCTGGAAAACATTCCTTGGCATACATGCATACTCTTAGCACATTCAGGGGAAAAGTGTTGGGTTTGACTCCACACAAAATTCTCAAAAACAAAGAAAAGGGGAGTCGGGGATCTAGCTTGGTGGCCTAAGGGCCTGCCTGGCAAGTGTAAGGTCATGAGTTCAATCCCCGGTGCCGCAAAAAAAAAAAAAAAACAAAGAAAAGGCTTTCCTACTCTTCAATGGGACCACAAATTGAAGCAATTTTCAAAATTTTCTCCAGGTTTTGAGCAAATTCCTCTAACCATGTTTCTAAATTTCAACTATAAATCTTTTGCTTTCATTCCCTATATAGGCTTACTATATGGTAAATATGATACTCTAGTAGGTGAAGGAAAACAATACAACCCAGACTTACAAGCGATTCCACTGTTGGCCATCCATTTAAGAAAACACATTTTATGTATGTTAAACAGATTTGGATTATGTTGTGTGAATGTCAGTTAAACCTTAAGTCCCAAAGCAATTTTCCTTTCACCAGCATGCACCCACTGATAAATGCCAAGACTGATCATCACTCCCCAGTATTTCTCACAGAATAAGTGTCTAGTTTAAAATGTAACCAGTGATCCAGTCCCTTTCTTCCATCCTGCAGGGAAGAAGCAATGCTCAGCTGCTACCTCTGCCAAGAAACCAAGCCTTTCACTGAAGCTCTCAGGATTGGGGAATGTTCCTAAGAGATTTAGCCCCTGCCAGGAGATGGAAATGGTTTATTGTGAAGACACAATCCTCACAAATGTGTCCCTGCATATCCGGACCCTGCTGGGTGTCAGTTCCTTACTCAGGGAACCTGTGATTGGGATTCCCTGGGGGTGAAACGTTCCAAACGAATCAATTAACACTGCCAACAGCAAGTTCAATACCACTGCATTGAGACCCAGCTCTGTTTCACTTCATGAATGAATTACTGGTGCTCATGTGATTTGCAAATAATCATCATTATAAAGCAGAAAAAATTTTCTCCTGCCCATTTAGCCTGAATAGCACCTCATCAGAGAGTTGCAATAGCCCCCCACTTCACCCACCAAAATAACTTTTGCATGCATATATGAAGTTTTGCCTTCAGGTCTTTTAATATGAGAGTATCTACTTGGACACAAAGTCACCTTTTGCACTCATTAAACCAATCTGAATGAGGTCTAATAACTCTTATGGGAAATCAACACTGAAAATGCTTTTGACTTTTTGGAGACACAGACAGAATACATTAGCAGGTTTCACTTAGCACGCAACAATTCTGAAAACTCCAGAAAGGCCATATCTCTGTTCCTACTCTACCCTTGTAATTCCTTCTCCAAACATCCTAGGGATTTGATGGGGGTGGATTTAATATAAGAAGAGAAAAACAAAGATGAACATCACAGAAAAGAAATATTTTACTTTTGACCACATCTGATTTAATTGTCTCCTTATATGTGGCATCCAGTGGGGTGAAAATAATTTTCATCAATCCCACCCTCATTGATCTAAACTACTTGAATAAGGCAATCCAATGGCAACAGTGACTCAGATAAAAAATAATTAGGGTTTGTAATCAGTTTTTATTTTTTTATTTTTTATTTTTTATGGCATCAGGGATTGAACTCACAACCTTGCACTTGCCAGGCAGGCGCTTAGGCCACTGAGCCAAATCCCCGGCCCTGTAATCAGTTTTTAAAAACATATTAGGTGCCTCAGTAGATTTTCAGGTATAAAGCACAACTTGTATCCCATTCCTGTTTTTAAAACATAACCTAAAATTCACTTCTACCAAGTGGATAAAGTAGAAAATTTTTTATAATGAAGTATATCTAAAGTAGGTTTCTGTTCAATTTTAAAGCAGAATAATTTATAACAAAACTCAGGTAAGGATTTTTCTGACCAGCCTGCGAAAGCTCCCTCCTATGCAATTCTTTTAGAAGACTGACTGTCACTTGAGCTTCAAACTAAGGACATAGGAATAATAATGGCCTCATAGTGGGATAATGATAATTAGCACACAAAAGCACAGGTAATTGCCATGAAGGTTGTGACATAGGCTGACAGATAGAAAAGTAAACTAGAAACCTCATATGCCAGCCAAGATTCCCTTATAAAAGTGGCTATAAGAGCACCATTGAATTTAAGCATAATAAGGTGAAATTAAAAATCAATCACCTCTTCTCCTCTCCACAGTTTTGCCAAATTTTATTAGATTTTTTTAAACAAAGTATAGCATTCTTTATTCAAAAAAATTTCAGAAATGTTTACTTTGCAAAAATATTTATCATTGATCTTCCTTGTTCTCAGTACTTATGTACTGTAAAATAGCTGCAAGTATTGAATTACTCCTAGAGAAAACAAAGGGTGAGATATCTGATCACCTATGGTGACAAGATTTCTGTCAACCAATCAGCACATAACTTGGCTTTATGTTTACTATAGATAGACAATATATATTTAATATTATTCATGAGTATTGAACTCATGGCCAGTTGTACTGTAATCCTTGTGTGACAAAACTTGTTTAACTTATATATTTTCTCTTTAAGGCACATCACAGCCTTTTGTGCTTAAGAACACTAGACAGCATTCCAGCACCATCTTAGGGTCATTTTAAGCAGCAAATTGCCAAGGCAGAATCACAACAATTCAGAAAACAGCACTAGGTATGCTGCAAAAGGAGGTTTCTTGATAGTATGAGAGCTGACATAAGAAGGCAGAGCATTACCTGGTTTCACCTTAACTGGGAACATATGCAGTAGGAGGATAAAACTTTAACCATTCTCTGTGTGTTTACAAGTATCTCTCTATGCCTACTTGAGTGCCTTGAGTACTACCATTGGGGTTACAAGTAAACTTTAGCAAATGAGCAAATTTGAAAATAGGTAACCTTCAAGTAATGCGGACCAATTATACTGAACAGTGACTTTTCATGGCTAGCCACATCAATCCTTATGGGGTGTGATTCAATTTACAGATACTTAAACAGTAATTTTAAAAATACATTATTGTAAGAAAAGTGTATATTTTGTGCAATTTTCTGCGAAGTTTCTGCATTAAATTACATACTGCAGAGTAAAATGTATGTGTTCTTAGAAATTAATAAAACTGAAATTCTGTTCTGACCCCTAAAACATTATATTAGTTGGAAAAGTGAAAAAAAGTTTTGCTCAGTTAATGATTCTCTGAAAGTAAATATATACGAGTACATTCAGCATGTGGTTAAAAATTCAGAGGATTGTAAGGAGAGCCCTCAGTGAACCATGCCTTCTGATATTCATGCCCTTTTTATTACCTTTCCTTTAAATGGTGGCTAGATTTATTGATTCATTATTATAGACTCATTGAAATGGTGCATGTTGCTACCAAGATCAGGCAACACCATTGCTTCCATATAGGTGCTCTCTGACTGTCTCTGATCACTAGCTAGTCTGTGCAATATGCTCAGGCATTCCATTAGAGAGGCACCCATTACATGTAATCGAAACCTGCCAGTATCCTGTCAATGAGTTTAGAAGCAAGTTTTCTGAGGCTTACCAACAACTATATGAGTGAGCTTGGAAGCAGATTCTTCAGTCCCGGAAAAGTCAAGGGATGAGACTGGGTCACTGGCAAGTAGGTTGAATTCCACTTCAGGAGCAAGCAAGCCTTAGCCAGAAGTGTCCCAGTGAGCATTGAACAGGATCTACATAGATCCCAAACCAACAAAAATGTTGAAGAATTGGTGTTTGCTTCTTTAAGTCCCTATGCTCAGTGGTTATTTATTTATTTATTTATTTATTTATTTATTGGATACTGGGAATCTAAGGTAATTTGTTATACAACAATGGATAGCTGATATTCCAGTTTGATAAATCCAGTGTGGGACTACTGGATCTGCACTTTTACTCAAATGCATTGATTTTGATGCAGATAGTTCAGATAATTCTCTCTTTAAAATCCTACTATTGGGAGAGTGAAAAATTAGAAAATACATCAAATCATATGTCTTTTGGTTTTAAACTAAATAACTGACATCAGTCACATAGCATAATTATATATTTTCTAAATATTTTCTTTTTGTATATACTGTTTTAGTATAATTTTATTGACATTCAAGGTATTCTAATTTTTACCTATCACTAGTTTTCTATTTCCAAATTTTTAAAAACTGTTTAATATTCTGCTTTAGAATATGCTACAAATTACTCAGTGATTTCCATTAAACATTTAAATTTGTTGTGTTCTGTTATTATAAACAACAATTTGTTAAACATAGTGAAGTTAAGTTTTACACATATTCTCAATTATTTCCTTTGACTAAGCTCCTAGAATTTGAACTACTAGGTTGAGGCAATATTTCGATTTTACTCATTCTAAATTATTAGGCTTTTTTTGGTAGATATTCATGATCTTCAAAGATTAGTGGCAGGGAAAGATTCTAAGCCTTATTCTTAATATCTTCAAAATAAAGCATCAAATTACAGTGAAAAACTAAGTCTCAATTCTGCACACGTAACAGCATAGGAGACTTTTTT
>RJWT010046924.1:0-11384 GCA_004365215.1 Cuniculus paca | reverse complement strand
TTGTTATGAGGTCTTGTATCATGTTCATTATTTTGTTGTGATTGACTATTCTATTTTGTTTTGTTTGTTTTTATTATGTTTGATGATATAAACAGCTACTTTGAAGATAACAAGATACATTACGGTAGCCACTGTAGTATTTCAACTGCCTTGTTTTGAAGTCCTGTATTGCTTTCATTGTTTTATATTGATTGGTTTTATGCTGTTCTGTTGTGTTTGATCTTATTATTCCTTATGGTATGGGAAGTTATTTTGAAAATAGCAAGGGGCAACATGGTAATCATTGTTGGTCTATTTTTGTTTTGTCTTGAAGTCTTGTATGACATTCTTTGCTTTGTTTTGATTGAATGTTCTGTTTTATTTTGTATTTGTTTTACTCTCTTCAAAAAAAAAAAAAAGTGATACGTTGTGGCTTATGCTTTTAAGTTCCTGACTGTACCAAGGAACAAAAACCGTAAGCAATGCTTTAATGAGCAGCAGGTAAGGCCCAGGTCTGCCTCGTTCCCCTCTATTATAGTCTCTAGGTTGTGACTGCATCAGTTTCAGGTTTCAGGATTGGCTTGTTACAAAACGCTCTGGGGACCATTTTATAATACAAGAGTGGTTTACAGCATGGTGAAAAATGAACTTACGTGTGTGAACCTGAGTAGGCAGTCATAGGTAGGCGCATCTCTTAAAAACCAGACCTTGTCTGGGCTTCATTTATTTAATCTATTTTTCCCTTTTTCTCTCCCCCCACCAGGAGAAAATAATGAATGTCAAAGGAAAAGTAATTCTGTTAATGCTGGTCGTTTCAACTGCAGTTATTGTGTTTTTGGAATACATCAACAGGTAATCATAAAGCATGGTGAAATGATATTGATGAATGTACCACTTTGACTGTCTTTTACTAGTACCAGCCAAGTTACCAAGTTGAATTAAAATTAGGATTAATTCAACTGGTAAATAAGGGATTCCACCCTTCCTGCCTTCCTGAGCCCTGGATTGTCTTTAAAAATCACCAGACTCCCAAGTAAATTCCAGCTAATTAATTATCTGGTTTTCCTACTATGTTCCTGTTATCTTGATTTTTGTACTGGTAGGCTAGATCCAGAGAGAGTGAGGTTGGATTAAGCCCAAAATATTAAGTAATTTGTATGATCAGATATGGAAATTACCTTTAAGAAATTCCAGACAGCAATTCTGTAAGAAATCCACCCTGCGTTTTGCAATCCTAAAATATTTGTAAAGCCTGATAGAACCATTCAAGTTGATGACTTTTGCTGCAAATATACACACTGAGTTGCTGGTGATTCATTTGTGCCTGGCCAAAGCTTGCTCGTTCCTCCTCTCTCTCCCCACCTCTCTCTTCTTCTCTCTGGAAAGCAGACTGAATTAAATGCTGTGAGTTTTCAAATTTCCTTGTACTTTCAAATACATCAACGACATCTGTGCTTTGCAAACTACGTTGCCTTGGAGATTTTAGCCAGAGAAGCTTTAAGGCTGAAAGACGTCTCCACAAGCAGCTACAGAAAGTCATAGCTTTGACCTAAGTGAAACTGGTAAAGCTCGCCCTTCAGGTACAAAGCATCTGCCGTAAACTGATTTGTACAGAGTTGTCTTGGCACTGTTAATATTTCCATTGTAAAGTGTTCCGCTTTTAATTTTTGCAGTACTAAGGTACTAAACTCAGGGTTAGGCAAGTGCTTTACTGTTGAGTTATCCCCCCCCCCCAGCCTTCCTTTTTTAAAAATTTTATTTTGAGGCAGGTCTTGCTGAATTGCGCAGTCTGACCTCAAATTTGCGTTCCTCCTGCTTTAGCCTCCTACGTAGCTGGGACTACAGGTTGGACCCCTGTGCAGGGTTTGTGAGGTATTTTAGTGGCACCCAAATTCGAGATGGTAGCCTGGATTAATATATGAATACTGTATCTCAGTGCTCAAATTCTTAACATTTGATGATCTAGCAGCACTGTCTTGGCTACCAAAACAGGAATTGCATCTTTAGGTATATCAATAGCAGGAGGAAAACTCCAGAATACAGAAGCAATTAGTCTTGAAGAACTAACCACTTCTAGAATGTACTTTTGTTTCATTCTGAATAGCTAATTTTTTAAGAAAAACAACAAACTAAAGGGTAACTGAGTTACAAGGTCTGGAAACAAGGTCTTGTGAATTGAGCAAACTGTTCAAAGATGAAATGACTCAGAGCTGGATGTCAGGAAGCTGGGGCTCCCTTAGGCACTTGAGAGCTGAGGAAGTATCCTGACTGAGGTTATAGGGAAAGGCTGCCTGGGCTGGTTCTTTTTTTGTCTTTTTAAGACAGGGTTTCACTATGCTGTTCAGGCCTTGAACTTACTTTGTAGCCCAAAGTGGCCTCAAACTCAAACTCACAGTGATCCTCCTGCCTCAGCCTCCTGAGTGCTCAGATTACAGATGTGCACCACCACACCAGGCTGGTCCTTTGCTACCCTGTACCTCCTCTGTGACCTTAGACAAGTTATTCAATCACTCTGTCCTCCAGTTTTTCTATGTTTAAAAATGGGGATAATAATAGTACCTGTCGTATAGGGTTATTCAAGAATTAAATAAGTTACTGTGTGGAAAGCAGTTGGGGCAATGGCTGGGAGTTGATAGGCACTCAATAAATGCAAGTTGCCATCATCGTCGTCATCACCATCATCATCGTCACCATCATCATCATCTTAGCTCAGGCCACTGTTACAAGATACCATAAATTGGGTGGCTTTACCAACAGGAATTTATTCCTCGCAATTCTAGAGGCTGGGGAGTCCAAGATCAAGGAGCCAGCTGATTTAGTTCCCAGGTGAGTGCTCTCTTCCTGGCTTGCAGATGGCCACATTCTCCCTGTGTTCACAGGTGATGGAAAACAAGTGAGTTAGAGTCTTTTCCTCTTTTTATAAGGACACTGATTGCATCATGGATATCACGTCCTTATACCCTCACTGAAACCTGATTACCTACCGAAGGCCACACCTCCTAAAACCATCACGCTAGGGACTGCACTTTAACAACATACAGACTGGGGGTGGGGGGGGGCACAGACTTTCGCTTCCCGTCATTATTATCATTTTTCTCCGGGGGGTAAAACAAAACAGGGACTTTTGGCAAATTCAAAAAATAAATAAATAAACTCTAGCAGTTGGAAGAGTTCACCAGAAGCACAAGTGCCCTTTGGGGTTGCTGCCTGGAACTTGTTTGAAAAGCTGCTCCAGTCTGAATCTGAAGGCTTGATCGGTTAGCTTCAGGGCTCTGAATTGTAGCCAAAGCTGTACTTCCCTGTTTTGGGTGGTTCATAACATTAAAATATGGGAGCCAGAGGCTCAGCCGAGCGTACTCACACTGGCCTCCCAGAAAGAGGGTTATTTGAGGGTGCTGGGCATGCTCTACAGGTGACTGGTCCAGGTGCTGGCTGCTCCTCAGGGCCACCGTCCACATCTTTCTCTGATTTGCAGAATCCACTTGGTTGTCTTTAAAAGGCTTTAAAGGGAGTAGATCTTTCCCACCTTATGAACTGGCCATGGGATGGCCTGAGGTGAGCTGAGGACACTGACCTGAGGGGACTGGGCTCATGAAGCTCAAAAAAGATTTAAAAATAACTAAATCAAACACACCTACCATTGAGTAAAGAGAAGCTGCGATGTCAATAAAGCACCTTGAAAGCAAGTCTTTCGGGACAGCATGGGATGTAAGGATGGCTGAAACAAATCTTAGAATTTACAGCTGCAAGAAACTTTAAAAGTTAGAATAAAAGACTGGGGGTTTAGTTCAGCGGTGTAAGCGCCTTCCTGGCAAGCGTGAGGTCATGAGTTTGATCCCTGGTACCCAAAAAAAAAGTTAGAATAAAAAGTCAGTGATGGTGATGGGGGTATTGATGATAGTAACTGCCAGTGACTGAGTGTAGGCATGTGCCAGGAACCATGCTGTGTAATGTCTCAAATTCTTACATAGCCTGCAGAATGGGTACCATCCCAAGTTCCTAGAAGAGGACCCTGGGTCTCCAAAATGTTAAACATTAAGGTTCAAGATCCCATTTTAAGATAACTTAGGTCTCTGACCTATCTGACTGCATCTCATTCTCTTACTCATTACAAAACCTTTCTTTTAGTTGAGTCACCATTTTTTGAGTGACAGAATTGAGACAAAAAATAGGTGAAGTGACTTATTAGTGAACTTCTATCCATGTTCTAACTAGAACTGTGCTCTCCTGATTTTTTGACCCAGACTCTTTCTAGAGGTCCTTGTCTGTGCTGAATACTGTGAGGGACACAGAGTCTAGTAGAATTCCTACCCTCAGGGCATTATGATCTAGATGTGGCCATAAGATGTGCATACAAATAACCAATGATGCAAAATAGATGAAGGGTATCAGAGGTAGAGAAGAGGGCTGTGAGAGTTCAAGAAGGCAAAGATTATGTGGCCTGGAGAAAGATTTTTTTTTACATTCATTTACAGATATTTTTTGAGCACTGTGCTGGGGTCATAGCAAGGGAGGCATAGAAAGGGTAGCATTCGAGTTGTTCCCTGAAGGATGAATACTGTATTACAGCATTGAGATGCCACTGTAACATGGATTTTGCTCTGACCGTTGTGGTGCCTAGATTCTGAGAGGGAATAGTAGAAAGTAAGGAGAGGTTGTTAAAAAGATAGTAAATTGGTGAATAAATAAATTGGTGAACACCAAACTATAAAGTGAGGCCCAGAAAGCCAAGAGGGGTGCTGAGTGCTGTGGTGCAGCCAGCTTTTTCCCTCCTTATCACCTCCCACCTCCCCTTTTTGCAGGATGTGGAACCAGATTCAAATAAGGATTCTGGCCAGAGATATAGCTCAGCAGCACAGCGCCTGCCTGGCAAGCGCGAGGTCCTAAGTTTGATTCCCAGTACCAGAAAAATAACCAAATAAGAATTCTTTCCTCACTAGCAGTACAACCTTGAGAAAGTCACTTAATGTTCCTGTGCCTCAGTTTCTGCATGTGTGGAATGAAGATGAGAATAGGATCCACTTTGTCGATAAATGGATATTATGAACTTACAGATGTAAATTGCCTAGAACAGTGCCTGACTGAGTATGCTCTCTTATGAATATTATCAGAATCAATAAACTAATTTAGGAACCAGGAACTTTAGAGGTTTGGCAGAGTCTGAAATAACTATTACTCATTTTCATTCACTGGGAGGAGAAACAGGCTAAGTGAGGTTTAGAACTCAGGCAGAGTGTTTGTGCACAGAGTAATGGACCAACCCAGTGGATGACAAGTCCTTTACCCTCAAAATGTCTCTCGGTCAGTAAGTTATCATCGTGAACCATGGCTGCCTAGACCACTGCCATCATCTGACTGGTCTCCACATTTCCTTCTTACTCCCTGCAGGTTGTTCTCCAATGACCTTTTCCAGATGCACATGAGACCCTGTCTGTCCCCGCTTGAAACTCTTCCAGGACAAATCCCTAGCAGCCTCCTTCTCTTTCATTTCTCCACAGGTGGCTCTTCCTTTCCTAACTCGGGGTTCTGCATATTATTTCTGTCTGAGACACTCTTCCTACTTTCTCTTCATCTGCTGAACTATGGATCCTTCCGAACTCAGCTAAAACATCAGCCTCTCCTCCAGGAAGCCTTCCAGGTCTTCCTGATAAGTGCTTCTGCTCGCTTTTCTCTATGGTGCTTCTTAGAGTATGAAGCCACTTAGCTGTGTGATTATCTGAGTCAGGTCTGCCTTCCCAACTGCGCTATCTGAGGACCATGTCTGTCTTGGCCAATGGAGTATCCCCAACACTTGGCACAGGGTATCACATGCCCAGCAAGTATTATTGAGTGATTGAATACAGGTGATCCATGACAGTCTCGGTGCCTCTGTTAGTTAAAGTAATGCCTTGGGGGACCGTTCTGTAGAAGACCCTGAGCTGGATGTGGCATTAGGCTCTTCATTTGATGCTCTGGTGTCTGGGGGAAGATAAACCCTGGATGAGGGGCAGCTCGGCCATCCGTGGTGTTTCCCACTTACCTTCTGCATCACCTGGCACTGGAGTAAGTGCTGCCTCCTCTTTCTGTCCACATCTGTGAAACCTCTGTCCCTCAGTGAAGCTATTCTGGACAACAGAGGATTGTCCTAAAAAAAAAAAAAAAACTTTTGTATATTTCTACACATTAATCCTCTCTCCAAGGTATAGCTGGAAAAAACTTTTTACCCATTCTTGGGTTGTCTCTTCACCCTCTTGGGGGTTCCCTTTGCTCTGCAGAAGCTTTTTAATTGGATACAATTCCTTTTGTTCTTTCCTGATGTTATCTCTTGTGCAACTGGGGCTCTGTTCAGAAAGCCCTTGTCTATACCTATGACTTCAAGAGTTTTACCTACGTTATCTTTCAGCAGGTTAAGGGTTTCTGTTTTAACATTTAGATCGTTGAACCATTTCAATTTTAGTTTAGTACAAGGTGAGATACGGATCTGGCTTCACTCTTTTGCACATGGGTAGCCAGTTTTCCCAGCACCATTTGCTAAAGAGCCTCTCTTTCCTCCAGTTTGTTTTTTGGCCGAACAATAGGAAATAGGGCAACAGATCTATGGCGAGTGGGAAAGGGACCAAGTGGAGGGAGCATAAAAAGAAATAAAACTTGTCATATACATGTATTGACTACCCACAATGAACATATTCATGATTTACTGCAAATGTGTGCTAATAAAATAAAATAATAGGGGGAAAAATCCCACAATTCTAGGTCCTCCAGATACCTCCTTTCCCTGGAAAGCCTGAAGCAACTGCGAGTAGAAACTCCCTTTCTCCTTTTCTACTGGTTGTGTCTCGAAGGTAGAGGGGCCAGAGTAGCTAAAGCCCAGGCTCTCAGCTCAGTCCAGGGTTCAGTGATAATGATTTCAAAACAGCTTTTCTCAGAATTCAGAGTTACATGCTGTTTTTATTTCTTGTTTGCTTTTAGCTCCGAAGGCACTTTCGTGTGGATATATCCCTCCAAGTAAGTGCTTTGAATTCTTGGTTATCTACTGACGTCTCCCACATCTGCTCCCTTGCCCACTGCACTCTGTTCTTCACACCCAGTCAGTGATGGTTCTTAGACCAGAGGTGAAGGGAAGCATGGAGAGGGGGCAGGCTTCCGCCCATCCAGGGATCTAGACTGCATTCTGCTAGCCCCCCAGCCTTGTCTTTATAGAGCCATGACTTGTGCTCTGTGTTTGCGTCTTATTCAAGAGTCTCTGTAAGGGACACGATTTATGGAACAACCCTGTCTTGCTAATAAAAAGTGAATCTGGGAAGATACTATCCCCTCTTCTGCTCTGTATGCATTGTCTAAAGAGCTGTGAAAGAAATTGCTCTGAGAGTAAGAATCGGAAAAAATTTCAAGTTTCTTAAAGAACTAGTGTGTATTATTTTTTTTTTTAAAAAAGAAAATGAATCCAGGCGTGGTGGTGCATGCCTGTAATCCCAGCACTCAGGAGGCTGAAGCAGAAGGATTGCTGCAAGTCTGAGAGCAGCCTGGGGTACAAAGCGAACTTAAGGCTGGCCTGAACTGCATAGCAAGACCCTTCCTGCAAAGAAAGAGACAGACAGACAGACAGACAGACAGACAGACAGACAGAAAATGAAAGCTATTAAACCTGAATTTTTCTTTGTCTTGGTTGCCAGGAAGCTCAGAGCAAACTATTGTTCTTGTGTGTGCTCACCCCACCTTCATAGCTAATGTAATTTCTCCCCTGTTGTTATATCCTGGGGAGCTTGGCACCTTGTTCAACTACTATAATCTGATATCTCAGCTATAAAATAGAAATAAAGGTAAAATTTTTAGTTGGGATGACTGAGGTCATGTGAAAATACTGCTGACCCAGTCAGTGCTTGCTTTCTGTTGCTGTCTGTGTTTTTTATCCTTGTGTCGTTTCTCTGCTTATTGCAATTATATCTTTGTACCGTAAGCCATCTCAAACCCTCCCTGCAAGTGGAGATTCATGACATAAAGATGTCTTAATATTATTATGCCTGTTTGCAAATTACCTGCCACCTTCTCTGTCCAAATGTAGAAGGTCGTATACCCTGGCTTCCTTTTCTTTCTCCCTCAGAAAGCCCCCGTCGATGTGGAAAATTTCTCAAGTCAGTAGCTGTGGTGGCTTCTAATTATAATTTCCTAAACTTTTTGTTCAGCCATGCTCAGATTTCCTGCAACTGTCATAGTTGACCTTTGGACAAGTAGAATTTTTTTCAGACTGACCTTTGGAGCAAATTGAATTCTCTTAGTTTTGTGACAAGATCATTTTCGGAAGTGTCCATTGGTTTTTCATTAAGGTTTACAGCTTGTTACAGTAAATCACCTTCATAGTAGGTTTGTTATTATTATTAACTATACTTTTGAGAAGAGAAAGTCCGAATTCAGCGAGAGAAGAACTTCTTATTACAGTCACACAGCTAGTTATCAGCCAGTTCAGGACTCGATTTATGTTTTTGTTTTTTCTTTTTTGCAGAACCGGGGATTGAACTCATGAACTCACGCTTGCCAGGCAGGCGCTTATGTCACTGAGCTAGATCCCCAGCCCTTGTTTTTTTGAGACAGGGTCTCACTATGCCATTCAGGCTGGCCGGACTGGTCTCGAACTTGCAAGGATCCTCCTGTCTCAGCCTCCCCAGTGCTGGGATTACAGGTGTGGGCCCCCAGGCCCGGCTCTCAGTTTATGTATTAATAGCTCTCCCACCCTCTTTTTCTGCCCTCCTCCTGTTGGCGTTGTGTGGATGAGCTGAGTGCTGGGGGTTGCTCAAGGGATAGGAGGCTCAGGTCCATCTTCTCCTTTTTGGCAAGCAGATTTCACTTCTGCCTGTGTTATGAATTCCCATCTTAAAATGAGCTTCTTAAATAGTGATGCCTGCCATTAAGAAAAAAGTTTGGAAACCCCCTTGTTTTAGGAGTGTTTCTAAAAGTGTTCATATTCTTTTTCATTTCCTAGAAACCCAGAAGTTGATAACAACAGCAGCCAGAAGGGCTGGTGGTTCCTGAGCTGGCTTAAGGATGGGTAAGGCGGTGGGAGGGTGATACGTGTTTGTCCACCCACTCTGGGTTGTCAGAGAAACCAGTTAAAATGGTTTCACATTCGTGACCTCAGTCACTCATCATTCTTGCTTACTGAAATCATGTGAGAAATCTCTTATGGGTGGGGCTAGGACATTGAAGGTGAGGTTTTTTGTTTCCCCCCTTCCAGTTAACATAAGGGTGAGGCTTGGGCTGAAATGTGAATTGCAGGAGAGACATTATAAACTGAAATGTTCTCAGGAGGACTATTTTCACAAGTCTCCCCAATCCCTCAAATGATCTGAGAATTGCTGTGTCATTAAATTGCTGTCTTCAACAAGCAATATGAAAGGGGGTACTGCCTTTTTCATTTAAAGTATGTCCTGATGAATAAATACTTAGCCTCAGAGCCTTCTCCAAGCCCTTGCCCCGATGCTCATCCTCCGTGCCTCTGATCCGACGAGATGGTTCCCCACCTTAACTGCCTTGCTTTCCCTTTGTGCTTAGGACCCACGTTTATCCAGAGGAAGAAATCAACATAGCAGAGGGGACAAAAAGAGAGCTGCAGCTGTCAGACTGGTTTGATCCAACGTAAGAAAAAAAACATTGCTGTATGTGCAGTTGTAAATCCGAAGCTCAGCAAGAGGTGGGGCAGTATAGACAGCTTGAATGCAATGCAGAACATTCCTGATTAGGATAGAAGAGTCCTCCTGATTAGGGAGAAAGGGTCTTAGCATATATTAGACCTCTGTCAATAAACTTTGGATAAGAAACTGAGATCTGAATACTTCGTACCAAGTGGATTCAACAAAACAGTAATTCTGACAGCAATCAGTCAGGGGTAGCAGACGAAACAAAATATTGGGGCTGGAAAGGCTCTTACAGGCCACAGGGTGAGGTCATAAGCCATAAGATCTGGAATAGGAGCAAGAACATTCTCTCTCAAATTCAGATAACTTATCTGGAAAATGGGAATGGGGAATCAAAAGAAATCTTAGGCAGTCATGAATTCATTTATTGAGCAGTATACAAGTGTTTGTCAAAACTTATAATGTGTTAGCTGGTGTTTTCCAAATTACAGGTCACTATATGAACACATGAACTATTTGTATATTCAAAGACTAGTTTATTGGGTCAAACTAGCCTTTCTAAATAGTTGAAATAAAATAGACTATCAGAGGGTGTCACACAAAGTAAGGATAAGTATTGAGTGGAATTATCATTTCTGTATATATGTGTATGTACATATTTTGTTGTGATATAAAATATATTTCTTATCATGAGTTATGCACTAAAAACTGTACTAGGCATTGCATTCAACACAGGAGGCAGGAAAAATCAGTTAATATGGTTATATTTAAGAAGGTCGTGGTCATGGAGCTAGGGGTATAGCTCAGTGGTAGAGCATGTGCTTAGCATGCATGAGGGCCTGGATTCAATCCCTAGCACAAGAAAAGGAGAAGGAGAAGGAAGAGGAAGAATTATTGTTTATTGTCTCATAGGGGCAATAGCTGTGAAACTAGTGTATGCCAAGATTGATGATCACCTGATTCAAAAAATGTGGTCTGGGGATTAAGTAGATGCAAACTGTTCCAGAAGACTGTGATACTTGTGAGATTGGTGGGTGTTGGTATCATTGACCAAGAAAGGGGCTTGAGAGGGAAACACAGGTGTAGGGGTTGGAGGAAGTGACAAGCTCCATGAGAAATGTGCATCGATTCTGCTGCTTCTGGGGCATCTGGAGAGTCCCGGGCTACCCGTGAGCTTGGCAGAAAGAATGAGCTAGTAATGTGATTTGAGGAGTTGTCAGAGTGTAGTCAGCATTGGGATCATATCCTGTGCACCTGGATGAGGCCACCCAGGGAGAGGCTGTCTAACATCAGCATTTAAGGAGCTGGTGTGGAGGAAGAAAACACTCAAAAGGAGGAGGAACGGCTGTAGCAGTAGGAGGAGGGTCCGCAGAGAGTTGCATGTAGTCCTGTGTGATGGATCTTGGGCTCTGGAAAGACTGAAAATATGCTGGCAAACTTACTTAGTGTTTGAGGTAGGAGATCCATGCCAGTTTTAAGGGCAAGAATTATGACCTCCTATGCCTTTTCCAAAGAGCTGGACAACAGGGTAGCCATGTATGAAATGCTAAACCACTACTAGAAATGTAAGAAGATAAAAGCACTGTTGCTTTGATCAGCCCTTAGATTGGGAGGATGAGACTCCCAAGGGGCAGGCAGGCTAGGGGAACCAGAGTTGGTCACCAAGTACCCTTTTAAGGAGGGTGGGACAGTTGCACTGCAGTATTGGTGCTTTGCTGAGCAGAACTTGGAAAGTGGGGCCAGGGCTGGATTATTCAGAACAGAGAGGAGAGATAAATCATGCTCACAAGTTGTCAC
>RJWT010046923.1:0-11387 GCA_004365215.1 Cuniculus paca | reverse complement strand
GAGAAGCTGGATCTTCATCTGCCAGTAACGGGAAGCCACCAAGAGTCTGCAGCTCTTGGCACACAGGGTCTCTCCAAAGCATTTCTCAAGAGGCAAACTGCATCCTGTTTATCTCCAGGCTGGCTTCAGCAATCTGAGACGCTCCACTGAGAAGCCCCTGGGACCCTGCAACTGCCAGAAAGGGCAACCCCAAGGCCATCCCACCTGTGTCCAGTCATTCTCCAGGGCGCCTGGCCCAAGCCTCCTCCTGTCTGGCCTTGGGGGATCCTGGCTCCAGACTGGCTGCTGATAGGTGTGAGGGGGATGCATGCACCCCTGATGACAGCGTACACAGCTCCCTGGAGACGGGAAGGAAGAGAGACCCAGGTGAGCCTGGATCCGGCCCTTGGACGGCGATGCTTTCTGACTTGAACATAAACAGCTGCAGCAGAGGAGCTGCCCAGGAGAACTGGGTTCTTCTGGGACCCCACTGGGCAGAAGTCCGAGGAGTGGCAGAGGTGGCTGAAGAGACGGTCTCCGGGAGGTGGTGCCTGGTCGGACACGCAGACACTGTCCCTGAACCAGCGTGCCCGCCTCCCTCTGCACAGCGGAATCCCAGCTCCTGGGGGCAAAGCTCAACCAGCACCTTTGGCACAAGGACGCTGAGTTTCTGGCTGGAGACTGGCAGATGGTGTTTACCATGGACCTTGTATCCACAGACAAAATGTCTTCTCTCCCCTGGGCCTTAATTTTGTAATCCATAAGATGGATATAATGAGGATTAGATAACATGAGAGTAATGTGTGGTAGTTTGAACTCAAACCTGTCTGATTATAATTGTTTCACCCCCAACCCCTAACTGCCCCTTGGACTTGGGGCATTACATTTGGTACATGGTTGTGCCTAATAAATGCTGTCTCTGCTTCCCTTCTTTTACCCATCTCTTATTTTCTGACCAGATTAACAAAAATCTGGGCATCTAGGAGGTGCTGAATAAACTCACATAAATTGGATTTTCCTATGGACAACACAGTGGCCATACACTATACAGAAAGAGAAAGCGGCTCACTCTTTGCCTCCCAACTGTGGCCTGTTTCCAACCCTTTGTTAAACATCTTAAACATTACTTGCCTGCAGGGTCAAAATAAAATTGCCAGAAGCCTTCACTTTACACTCATAAATGATTCTCGGTAAGTCCTTTTCTTTTAAAAAAATGTGAGAGCATAAATGTACTGACTCATAGTTGGGAGCTCTCTCTCCCTACTGCATTCCAAATCTGTCGAGTCACATGAACTCAGCAGAACCCTCCACGTGGCCGCCAGCCGGAAACGGCTGGGCAGTGAAGGCCGAGACTTGGGGCTCCACCTCTCCCTTCCCTGCTTCTCGCTTTGCACCAGGTGGGGCACGCTTCACGCAGATGTAGAGAACGCCAGGCCCGGGCAGCGTCTGGCAACCAACTGAAGCCAAACTCGACCTGCGAGTCAGTGTTACGTACTTTCAAAAACAAAACAAAGATCTGCGTGTGGGGGTGCCCGAGTGGGACAGCTCCACTTGTGATGCCAAGAACTTTGCATGCACAGCTCAGGGGGGTGGTAGGATTCATTCCACCTCACAGATGAGGAAACCCAAGCACCAAAGTGTCCGTAACTTGCTCACGGCCCACAGCAGACAGGGGTGGAGCTGACTCGCAACCCATCCACTCTGGAAGGGATGCTCTCACACATCTGACTGCTCCTTCTGAAAGACAGAACTCTTTTCTACAGGAGAAAGAGAGCTCCGTTCACCTGACACTGAATCCCGCCCTGCCTCAGGTGTGGCAGAGGAGGCTGGTGGTGGGTGTGGGAAGAATGGGGGTAATCAGGAGGCTGTTTTTAAAGCTTCAAAATTATGTAGAAGCCCCAATGCGTCCACAAATGACTACAATGAAAGAAAGTGAAAACGCCCACGCAGGACCATAAAGTGGCATGGGTGGGAGGCTCAGGGGTGGGGACAACTCTGGCAGGGGCGACCTGGAAGGACTGCTTGGTGGAGGTGCCACTTAAGCCTGATCGAGGGCTCCCAGGGTTCAGATAGGAGGTGGCCAGAGGTCTTGCCTGCTTGTCAATGCCCCTGTAAGTTCCCACCTCAGTTCTGAGCTGGATTCGCCCATGCCTAGGTGAGAATGTCACCCTGTGCAGGCCGCCACTTCGTGTCTTGGCGGAGAGAAGCACAGGCAGATGAGAAGAGGATGCTGGAGCAAGTGGACAGGTGCAGATCGGGCCAGGATGAGAGCACCAGTCCCAGCTGCACCTGGCTGTCTCTGAGCAGGTCCCTCCCTTGTACCTCAGCTTCTTCTATCTGCAGAAAGCCATGAAGGTGGGGCTTGGGGGTTCCAGCTGGGTGGGACCTTGGAGAGCTCCCAAACTATCTCCTCACTTCGCGGATAGGGACACAAAGGCCGGAGAGGCTCATTCGGGGAAGTCCTTGGAACTGGATCCAGTGGCACCAGCTCCCAAGGGGCCTGGCAGGCTCGGTCACAGGCCCTGAGGGAGCAGCTCTGGGTCACCAGCTGGGCCCAGCCCTTCCTGCATGGCCTTGCCCTATACTCAGGAAATTTCCAGGAAACCATGACAGGTCTCTCTGCAGCCGTGGTTTTCCTGACAAGACGTACATCTGGCTGTGACTCACACAGCTGGATTTCTGCCCAAGGCTGTACATCTTGAGTGGGGAACACTTTCCTTCCAACTGACAATGGTGACAATGGAGGCTGCCCTTGTCAGCCAAAGCTGAGCTTATCCAAACGGCGCCTCCTCCCTTGGCGCACCCCTGAGGAGCGGCTCTGGACTGGGGCTCACAACGACCAAAGTTCTTCTCCCCTAGCATGCCGGCCCCTCCCCACCGATCCTCCTCCCCAGCCTCTGCTGCAGCAGGCCTTCCCAACCACTTCATCCCTTGCTGAGCGTCTTGCTTCCACAGTCCCCCTGATCACAGTTTGCACCTAATTCAGTTGAACACAACACCCCGAAGAGCTGGGCAGCAGTTCTGTCTTCCCACAAGGATGGTGGACTCAAAGGAGGGCCCCACATGCAATAGCAACCTCAGTGAATATCAATACCTAATGCCAGTGCCGAGTAAGCCCACTGCCAGGCCTTTAGACTTGCTGCTCCCCTGCCTCTCCCCAAGTCTTTGTAGGACCATCAACTTCTCGAAGTCAGTTCTCCAATGAGGCCTCTCCTGACCTCTGTTTCCTCCAGGTTTTGCTTCTGCACCAACTGTCTTACCACTAGCTTCATTTTCTTGCACAAATTTTCCTATTCTCAAATTACTGATTCGTTCATGACCTGTTCCCGCATTTGTTTGCTCAAAAGCTGCAGCCCCAGTAAGAATGAATTAATGGGGTCTGCTCTGTCTTGTTCCTCCAAAGGACTCCTAGCAGCCGGCAGAGGGCCCTGGCATAATATTCCCACTTGGTAAATGCACACCCTCGGATGAAGGAGGAGTGTGGCCAGGCGTTGTGGGTGTGCATTCAACTTGCTAATCCTCCTAGAAATTTATGTTTAGTGTCACTGATCCATTTTGCAAGTGTGGATCTGACAGCTTAAACAGGCTGTCTCAGGTCATGGAGGTGTACAGCCAGACATCTACCTTGCACTCATCTCATAGGAAGTCCACTGGCCCTCAAGGCTCAGAATCTACACTGTAGGGACTCGGGAGACACTTGTGGATTGAATGATTGAGAATGCTGAACCACCAGGGAAGGCTCTCCCTGCCTCCTCCATCTAAGTGCTGATCACACTGGGAATGAAGTACACTGTGGAGCTCCCAGGAGCCTCAGGCAGGTGCCGTGGTTACCAGCTGCAGACATGTTTCGTTGGGCTGGCATGATGTGCAGCACTCTTAGGTGAGGTCTGTATTCTCTAGCCCTGCTTGCAGCACGGCTGGCCCACATCCTGCAGATGCATGAGCTGTGCAGGTTACCTATGACACTGTGACGCCATGCAGGTGCCCTTGGCAGTGGAAGTAGGGCAAGGAGAAGGGTGTGGATGACGTCGCGGGGAGAGGAGGAGGCTGTGTTGGCCTGGTCCGTGGAGGAAGGGTGGGAAATTATGCTCAGAAGGGCAGTGGGAGAGGCTGCATTCCGAGAGGGCCAGGCCTGGAGGGCTGGCTGTGCAGGTGCAGAGCTGAGGAAGGGGAAGCTGCCTGCCAGGGCTGCATGCATGTGTGCCTCTCTAAGCAACGTGGACCTCATCCTGATGACCAGGTGTCCCAGAAGGCTTCAGCAAAGGAGGGCACAGGGGATAGTTGGTGTCAACACCTAATTCTGCTTCCTTGCTGTGCTACTGTGCACAGTGCTGCTTCGTGGCCGGAAAGCTTCCAGCTCTGGTCTGTAAAATGGGCATCACAATGCCACGCATCTCATGGGGATGCCAGGATTGGAAGGAAATAAAACACAGAAAGCCCCCCGCCCCCCCAAGAGAGCGGCCAGCAGCTTGCCAAGGCTCCATTACGCACCCTAGTGGTGGTGTTCGTGTGGGAGGCGGCTGGAGCAATCGCAGGCTGTGTTTATTAAGATTATTACAGTTAAACAAGTAAAACTCTCTTCCCAGAGAAGATGAGGCAGAAGGAGGTAAAGGACCTTATGATCAGCTTTGTTGGACCATCTCAGTTTCCTGTCTGCAGAGTGGGAGCATCGCTGACTGTGCACATACATGGGCTTTCTACGTGAACTAAACAGGAGACATCTGAAGTTAAGAAAGACCAGAGGACCGTGAAGACTTCCTTTTCCTATACAGAGTGCTGTTCAGAGGGGAGATGTATTTGGGCTCTTATTTCTATAATGTGCGGAGGCATGAAAAGTAGCTGACCGCAGCACAGCAAGATGAGAGCAGAACTCGAGAACAGGAAGCCCGTAGCTCAGTCCTTTCCTTGGAAGAGACCTAGCTGAAGCATCTCTCCCATTCTCCTACTTTCCTTTTGCATTCACACCAGTGACTCAAAAGTCCTACCAGGTTCTCAGCCTCAAAAGCATAGCTTCCTCATGCTGCAAAATGTGACCCAGTGCATTCCCCATGATTTACAGACAAAGGAGCTGAGGGTCACAATAGAGAGCTCTTCAGGAACCATACTCAGGAGACGGGTGGCCCGAGTGCCCATCCTCACTCTGCCAGTTATTGGCTGTGTACGTCAGTTATTTAAGGGCCTTGTGCCTCTGTGACGAGTGTTAACCAGGGCTCACGAGAGGACTTCGTCCCAGGAGTCGTTTGGGGAATGACAGCTGTTGTAAGTACAGAGTACTTGGGATGTGTCGAGTGCTTCATGAGATTGAGGACAGCAGTTACAATGATCTGCAGTCACAAGTTATTTCAGTGAGGAGAGCTAGGGACGAAACCTGACTCAGTCTAGCGCTCTCTGCGTCACCCGCACTGAGATATTTGATTGTAATCAATACACCGAAGGCAGGAAAATGGACAGGTGTGTTTTGGGAATAAAGGACACATTTATGCATCTGTGAGCCCCACTTCTGGACATTCTGGGCCACGAACATCTGACAGGCACTGAGTACTACAGAGATGCTTCACAGACACCTTTTTTTACCACCTCAAGTTGTATTGTCCAGGAAGGTGCTGACAATAGTTCTCAAAATTAAAAAGATTTACCATTAAAACATTTAAAAAGAAGCCCCCGAAATACAAAATTTAAAAAGAAGTTCAGCAGGAAGGAGATCCAGATCAGCCAGGCGATCTGCTTGGTCTCAGGCGCTGCTGCCTTGCTGTTCACTCTCCAGGTCTTTCGCTTATGGCTTTCAATCCTGCTCCCGGCAGATGGTGGTGGTGGTGGTGGGGTTCGGGGAGATGAGTTGGTTCAGATCCTGTGCTAACCCCTGGGAACCAGGGGACGTTTATTTACTCCCCTGGAGCTCCCCACACCCCTGATAAATGAGGGCATTACAGCACTGACCTTATAAGAGCATTGGGAGACTGGAGGTGGCGAGTTCTAAGCCAGAGCCCGGCCCGCAATCACTTCCGTGGTCAGGAAATATTCACTATGAACTAACAGGGGCCAGGGGCTTGGGGGAGTGATCAAAGCAAAGCCCTTCTCCTGTGGAGGCTGAGTGTATCAGGGACCCCTGTGCAGACAATTCAACGAGCAAATACACACGCAACGTCAGGAAGCAGTAGACAGCAAGCGCTCAGAGCTGGATGCTGCTGTAGCTCTGCCCCTCTGCTGGCCGGGGAGGGTGTCTGTCATCTAAGTGGGACCTGAGGCAGCAAGGCAGAGACCGGGGAGCTCGCTGGGGAGGTGTGAATCCAAGGGCTATGGCGTGAGTTCCAGAACAGGCTGGGGTCAAGCGGCTGCAGCAAAGTGCAGGGTGGGGACCCTGGGGACCCTGGGTTGGGTAAGGGTTTCAGCCTTGGCTTGGACTGATGGGGGAAATGGGGAGAGGGGTTTGGCAGGGGGGGTGACAAATCAGACCTGTTTTTAGGCTTCTTTTTTTAAAATCCCTTTTGGTGCTGGGGATTGAATCTAGCATGGTGTTTGCACTAAACTATGTTCCTGGCCCTTTTATTTTTCAGATTGCCAAGTTGTTCAAGCTGGGGTCAACTCACAACCTCCTGCCTCAGCCTCCCAGAGTGCTGGAATTATAGGCATGTCCTCTGTGGCTGGTTGTGGTTTCTGTTTTTTAAAAGGAGCTCTGAGAAGAATAGACGGTTTTGAGGTGAGCAGGGAATGGTGTGCAGATGTGGGCACAAGATGGAGCTCAGAGGGCAGCAACAGCCGCTGTTGGTGATGGGGCTGGCTGGAGTTTAGGGATGGTGCAGAGACGACAGTGAGCAGTGCCACAGCTAGGCTCAGTGGGATATACCTATAATCCCAGCATTCTGGGAAGCTGAGGCAGACAGGATCACAGGTGCGAGCTCAGCCTGGCTGACTTAGCGAGGCTCCATATTAAATTTAAATTTAATACAGAATTTAAAACATAAATAAATAACAAAGGCTGGGGATGTAACTCAGCAGTCGCTCGGTTCAATCCTTAATACTGTTAAAAAGAAAAAAAGAAAAGGCAGCACCTCTGGTTACCGTGAGTAATTTCAGGGACGCCCTACATGAGATTGTGCGGGATGCGCTGTGCGCACAGAAGAGCCGAGATCTCCAGATGGAGCGAAGAGGAGAGTGGCTGAGGCAGGGATGCTAGCCACACATGGGTTACCTTTCGGAGACCCGGAAGCCTGGGAGGGCTTCACTTCCTGCAGGCTGGGTTTGGGAAGCTTCCCCACGGAAGTCAGCCAGCAGGACGGCCAAGGGGCTCACTGGGAAACAGACCATGCCTCAGGGAGAATTATGGACGGGGTAAAGGCTGAGCGCTTGCTGTGTGCCGGGCACCGGCTGTCTTAGCTCATCTCGCCTCTGCCGTGTGGTGGGCACTGCTATCGATCCTATTTTCTAGGTGAGGGCAGCGGTCCCAAATGAGATGTCCACATACTGGTGCACCCAGAACCTGTGACTGTGAACTTGCATGGAAAGTCTTTGCAGAGATCATTAAGACAAAACAAGATCATCCTGGATTATCCGGATTAACCTGAGACCCAGTGCCCATTGTCCCACCGGGACCCAGGATCAAAGGCAGAAGAGGAAGAGCCGGTGTGCAGATGGAGGGCGAGACTGCAGAGCAGCAGCTGCAGGAATGCCAAGAGCCACCGGAAGTGGAAGGGGCCAGGAGGGCTTCTGCTCTAGCGCCCCTAGAGGGAGGAGCGGGCCAGACACACACTTGTGGGCTCCCGGGCCCCCAGCACTGACAGCGAACAGGCTTGCAGCCCTTCAGGCTGCCCAGCTGGTGGTGGTGGCCGGCCAGGAACCAGTATGAGAAAGCAAGCCAGGCACCGGAGGTAAAGGCCTTGCCAGATGTCACCCTTCGATCCTTGGTGTGAGCAGCAGAGCTGAGGATGTCTGATTCGTATTTGGGGGGTCTCATTTATTCCACGTGTGGAGAGAGAAAGGGGTGCACCAAGGGACAGGGTGGGGATCACAGTACTGGGGAGCCTGACACGGCTTCTCTCGAGCTGTCGCCAGCCGCTGGAGTGGTCTCCGAGGAAACGTGGTTACCCATTTGCTCCCTCCCTGCTGGGTGCCCAGAAAGACGTTTCACTGGATGAAAAACAAATACCGGGAATTCAGGGAAGACGTCCTTGCCTCCTACTGCCTTGCCAAATCTTCATTACTTTCACAGCGCCGGACAGGGGGGCCTCACATGAACGAGGCCTGAGGCCTGAGAACAGGACCCCGAGTCTCCTCACATAGAGCCCCATGCCTAGAATTCTTAACGAGGAGAAGCCAGCTGATTTGGGGGGTAGTGGTGAAAAGAAGGGTTGGGGGCAGTGTCCTATTTGTAAAGAATAAGATAATTAAATTCAGGTCAATGGAGGGAGCCACTGGGCTGAAACAAATCTGGAGGCTGCAGAGGAGGCAGGACGCAGAGGGAAGGCAGTGACATGAGAGGGGCGTGGCTTCGTGGCTGCGGCTGCTTTGCAAACTGGGACTGTCTCTCCAGGGGGCGGAGGGCAGGGGGCCCCCGGCAGGCAGGCTGCTTCTCTTTCCCAAGGACGCACAGGCGGAAACAGGGACACGCACTGTCTCAAACCCACACTGGCTACAAGGTCCTGATCTGAGGGGCCCCTCACACCCTCGCTCCGTCACCTGCCTGTCTCAACAAGTGTTCGGAGGGCAGAGTAACCATGCCCGTGCCACTGCTGCAGCCGGAGAGTAGCTGTGGCCTCACAGAGCTCCCTGTGCCTCCCTCCCCACTCTGCGGCGTGCGGACCGTGGTGAGGACGTGCTTGGCGCTGTATTCAGAGGTCCATGTGATGAGGAACTCAGCTGGGCAGCCCTCTACTCACAACGCTATTTCTTGAGGGATGCAGCACTCCAGGTCCTTGGCTGTGACCCTCAGGCTACCTTTCAAGTCACCAAGGCTAAGAATGCTTGCAGAGGAGGAGGCTGCTCTCAGTGTCCTTGGTGCCCGGATGCTCTGAGCCACGGTGCCATCTTTGGAACAAAGGGTGAGCTCCCCAAGCCCACATGAGGAGCACCCTGGCCATGTGCCAGGGTGGGTTCTGGAGGTGACTGCTCATCAGTGTTTGGAAGTCAGTTGCCTAATGTGCAATGTGGCTGCTCAGGGAGTGGCCCTGGGTTGGGCATCTAGGGGCGGATGGTGAGGACAAGCCTCTGCCTCCAGCGGAGATTCCACATGAGAGGGCCCTGGGATGGAAGATACCACGGGTGTGTCTGCAGGGCCCAGGTGGCTGGACACAGACACCCATGGGAACCAGGAGGGTGGGGCAGAGAAGGTGGGGGAGACTGGGCCTGAATGCTCCCTCAGGGAACAGGGAGGACCGGAAAGTGATGGGCAGATGGTGGTCACCAGGTGGGAGGAAGGAGGGTGTGCAGACTTGTAAAAGAAAAGGATGGCAATTTCTGGTGAGGGGAGAGGGAGGGAGCTCACCTAGAGGACAGAAGAAATCCACAAGGACCCAGTTCTACAAAGGCCTTCATGTCTGACCAAGATCACTTCAGAGCAGGCATCTGGGATGCTGGAGAGTATGCACAGCTCAGAATCAATTCCGCTACAGGTTGTGTGCATCACAGCCCCACCATGCCTCAGTTTCTCTCATGGAAATGCATCTCAATAACAACAGCAGGATCCCCGTGCTAGGTCCTGTGCCACGGATTCTACCCAGCTCCACTCCTTGAATTGAATAGCGCTATTATACATTTGTACACTCTTGGCTACTATGCTCCTTGGCCTCTCAGAGTTAAAACACGCCGCTTATCTCACCTTGGAGATTTCTGTAAAACCAAATACCGTTTATAAAAGAGGACTTTTAATGGAACGGCACTCTAAAAATGGTTATTATTGTTGATGTTATTTTTTACTCAGTTCCTCTAGTCAGAATCCACCATAGGACAAAGGTTATTTAAGGCCTGAGTACAATATTAGAAAAAGAGAAAGAATCACTTTCAAAAGTGATTAGCAAAAGAAAGATCCTGTGGAGACGGGCAGAAGAGAGTGTGCCAGAGCCTGAAACACTAGAAGGTAGGCCATCAGGGGCTTTTTGTTTGTTTCTGGTACCAGGCCCAACATTCTGAGTAGGGTCATTAATTGCTCCCTGACTGCAGGAGGAACACAGGGCTTCTCGAAGCCAGTGCAGATGGCCGAATGGGGACAGGATGGAGCTCACTCGGCTTGTGGGATGCATTGATTTGGTGCCCGGGAGCATGGGACTGTGACCTGCTCTCTGCCAGAGGAGGCTGGGGCTCTAGGGTGCTGTCTCTTGCAGGAGCCTGTGCATTGCCTGGGTGGCCCCTGACTCCTCCATCCTCAAAACTGCTCCTGCTGAAGACTCCCCACCATCAGCACCCTGCTTCTCTGCCCTCTGCCCACCATGCACCCAGCACGCTGTAAGGCTGTCTTCACTCTCCCTCTGCCTCCAAAGCCGCCCACTCCTTCGCCGCCAGCATCCCCTGCCTGGAAGTCCAGTGGCCTCCCTCCTTCCGCTGCGGCTTTCTCTAATGCAGCCAGTGGTCTTCTCCAAATGGGATCAGATCCCAACACTGTCCTGCTAAAACCACTCCAGGCTCCTACGGATCTCAGTGCAAATGCACACATGGCTTTCCTAAGTCCTAAGGCCCTGCCCGACGTGGCTGTGAATCCAGCTTGGCACTGCCCCGTGCTCCTGGGCTGTGACCTTCTCTCACTCCCCTGGTCCCTTTGCTCACCACCACCAGCCGCCAGCCGTGCCACATGGCTGCGCCTGTTCCCGCAGCTGTGCCTGCAGGCTGGCTGTGAGCACCGGCGGGGCTGGTGGAGAAGTCCTTTGTAAGCTGGGAAGTGTGGCATGGTGTAACCTCCGGCCCACTTACAACTGGGGTTTGGGTTTTAGTCTTGTTACAGTGGTTTCCAATTCCACTGCATCTGAAACTTTTACAGTTTGCAACTTTATATGCTTTTCAGGTGTAAGTGTATTTATACACACAGGGTATTTCTGAAGACCACCTGACAGTATATCATTACCCCGAAGGTAACAGCTCAGCTAGAGTGTACAGGGAGCTTGGGCAATGTTCATCTTCCCTGATGTCTTGGTTACTTTTCTTCCTTGCTGAGACAAACACCTGATACCCAAAGTGAAGCAAGGAAAGGTTTATTTAGCTTACAGTTTCTGGGGATTTCAGTCCACAATCAGCTGGCTCCAAGGCAAGGTGGCAGGGCACAGGGACAGCATTTCAAGGCAGCAGCCAGAGCAAAAGAGCCAAAACATAAGCCTCTTCTCTACCCTTATATTGTACTCAGCACCCCCCCTTCAGGGTGGGTGTAAAACTCACAAAATGTCCTTGCCCTCCTTTGCACAGGATGAGGATGTTTACAAAGTAAGAAC
>RJWT010046922.1:0-11382 GCA_004365215.1 Cuniculus paca | reverse complement strand
AAGAACTCTTCCTCCTTTCTAAGACAGACTTCCCTGCTCGTGTGCTAAGTCCTAGTCTAGTCACTTTCTTTTATATCTTACTCTTCTTCCATCTTTTATATTTTTGTTTCTCTATCTGTATGATCCTGCCCTACTTTTAGACATGCACAATAAAAATCTTGAAAGGCATCTTGCTTCAGTCTACCACCCCTTCTCCTACCATAGGTGTCCACTTTTCTCCCTTCTTAGTCATTTAGAAAGCTCTTTTATTCCACTTTCTAAAATCTTACTGACTTTTCTCCCATTCTGCTCAGTAACTCTATCAGAAAAGTCACCGATCAGATGTTCTAATCTTCTCCTTTATCTTTTCCTGCATAGAATTTGATCTTGTTTATATCCTCCCATTGAAATTATCTCCTATCTCTTTAACATTTTATTTTTCTGGTTAATTCTCTTCTCCTAGACCATTTCAGTTTAAATCGTATTCTTGTTCATTTTTGTCTTGTTCCCAAATCAGAACTAGACCTCACCTTTCCTGGTTCTGGTTTCAGTTCTCCTTCCCTGACATCATTTAAAGGTGTCAGCTGTTCATTTATTATATAAAGATTTGTTGTGCCTCTAGTCTGATTAAACACCATCTGGTTTAATGACTGGTTGTTTTAATATACATGGTTCTTTAAATAACTGTGATCTTTCTTTCAAATGCTGTAAAACTTTCAAACTTTATCTGAGTTCAGCAATACTGCATCTGCTTACTTAGGGTCAGTCTGAACAGTCTAACGATTCTGAGCATGAAGCACTTCCCAAAAGCTGAATGGCTCAAATGTATTTTCAGATTTACCTTTTCACCAGAATTATCCTCCATTCTTGAGTCCTTCTGTGAGGTGAAGAATGACTTTTTATATTGCTGTTCTTTTGAGTTTTCTTTTAAAATGTAAATATCATTATAAGGAACAACCACCTAACTGTTTTTAACTTCATTGCTTAAATACTTGAAAATGGTACCTAGAATTGAGAAAGACAGAGAAGTAGAGAATCATGCACCCCACAGGAGTTGAAGGGTCTGGGCAGCTACAGAGCACTGGGATAGAGAGGGAAGAATAGAAAGGAAAAAAAGGACAAAGGTAGGTCTGTGGACTGTTTTGAGGTAAGGCAGCAAATGTGCGGTTTTATTTTCTAACATGTTATTCAATGTAAGAACTTTGGAGTTAAACTTCTGGTTAATACCCATCTGTTGAATACAGCAAGCAGAGCGGTTAATGCAGAGAACTATGGTGATGCGGCTGACTTAGAACTGCCATACCCAGAACAGATTCATCTTACAACCAATGCTCCATATTCTGTTGCTTTAAGGAAAATTGTACAGTGATCCCTACAGGGGTACTACTATATCTGAACACACTCCACCTTTTCCCCATGCTTTCAAGAATTTCTAAGAAAGAAAATACGATCTAAAAGTTTGTCCCCTAATCATTTCCGAAAATTGGAATCATCTGTGACGCTCTTTGAAAAAGATTCATGAGACCTCCCTTTTCTGAAATTCTGCACCTTGGGCACCATTGTGTGTGAGTGCTTACGTGTGTGTTTAGTTCCACAAGTGACCGATAAACATGAAGTGCTGAGAACACGTAAGATGGAAGCTGAGCTGAATTTGATGGGATAAACTGCAGCCATGGAAAGAAGGGAAACTGCTTCTGTGTTAGGAAACATCTCAATTTACAAAGCAACCTCTACAAAGCTGACAGCAAAGTTTCCTATGCACATTGCAATGGAAAACAAGATGCAAAACATATACTTTCTCTAAAAATTTACCACAGAGACCAACATTCATCTTTTTGAAGAAAACTTCCAGTTTGCTCTGATTTTCCCCTATCCTCCTCAGAATCTTCGTGCTGTTTTTACTCACTCTGCTTCTCGGGATATAGGCTGGTCTTTCTTGCCCACTGAAATATTGTTGTTCATACTTAGGTAATGACACAGATTTCCCACCAATGTCTGCCTACATTTTTGTTATCCAAGGACACATTAAGTAGTTCTACTGAGCATTCCTGACCATAGTTACTGTTCCCTTAAGCTTTGCTGTTTATCCTGCCATTAAAATTTCTCAATCTCCTACAATGTACTAGGCACCTGTCATCTTGCTGATAAGTAACAGCACCAGGAAAACAGAGGCTTAGCCATCTTGATCCCATATTCTTTTCATTAAGCCTGAAAAACTGCACCTCCTTCCACATCACTTCGTACTATAACTATGTGAACTTTATCTTTCCTTCCAGCCTGAAAGTTATTTATGACCACGTACTATGTAATTACATATATCGTAGTGTCTGAGGTATAGAAAAGTGAGTTGAATGCAATCAAGCCACAGGAATAACTTTAACCATAATCAGTAGTAGCACTTGGACATTTCCAAATCTTAAGTTCTAGACATTTCACAGGCAAATGTAAATATAACTTGAAAAACTTGCCTTTTCTTAAAAAGTAGAGTGTGCTAATAAGCTAACTAAGCCAAATGTTTGCAATTATTGAAGAATTAGCAAAAAATAATAGGAGAAAATGAAATCTACTGGTACTGAGACATAGATATTCATAAGGGATATGTCCCAAAACCTTTTCAAATCCCCAGGTGTCACTATAATATGTAATTTTCCTCATAAAATGCTGTAGAGTAAAACTGAAATATTTAAATGATCCCTGTAGACCCCTAATGATTCTATAGAAGCAGAGCTAAAGTAATTTATAATGCTATTAACATTAATTCTGAATTAAGCATTGGCTGGAACATTTTCAAACATCACTTTTTCTTGTTCCCATATAGAACATATGGTGTACTCAATTTTTTTCCTAGTCACCACTAAATTTATTCAGACATTCTATTTTCTGGCCAAGACCCATCAACTTTTAAAAACTATTTTACTTTTTCTTAATTTCCATCATAAGAATTAGCAGTTAACTTTCTTGGGGAGTTATTTTACATGAAAACGTTTTTGATCAGCTCAAAAATTATTTTATCCTCTAAGAAAAATTTTAAAATGTCAAAGCTTCACTTCAATGTAGTTGCTCACAAGAAAAGCACTCAAAGATGCATTCCATTTTAGCAAGTGATTCACTCACTCTAGTCTCAGTATATGATTCATATTTCTTACACAATCACATATTATTATATATTCCATGGGCTCATTCACAAATAGTTGAAACTGCAAATGTATATTCTGTGAACATCAGAGATTTACTCTATGTAGTAGTAGTTTTCCTTAATTCTTGCTTCTTAAACTTGTCAGTGTATATTCAATAATAATAAACAATTCCACTGATTCATCTGTACATTCTCAATTTATTTTTCCAGAGTATGTGATTTATATTAAATGAAATGAAAAATGAAAATAATTATCTCCACACATGATGAGGCCCCACTATCATTTTTAAAAACTATTTTAAACTATATTCATGTTCAAGCATGAAAAATGAGCATTTGGCTGTAAGCAGATAAAAATGTCTTTAAAACACAGAACTCAGACTTTAAATGACAGAATTCCTAGCTCAAAAACTAATTGACTACCGCATTGCTATTGCTACATCTAGTTTTGTATTGCTACCCCCTTATTATATTTACCAATACAGAGATATGTGTCTATGTACATAGCTACATGCAAAACACATATACTCATATGTATGCACACATGCATACATATATTTGTGTATCTTTATAAAACCAATGCTTTTGTGAGATATTTGAAATAACTCTATACATATAGACTTCTGTTTACTATGAATTCTTCAAAATCAGTTTGGCATCTTTAAAGTATGAAAGTTATAAAGTGGAAGCAGGAAAAGTAGCTCAGAAACCTCATGCTTTGATGAAATATACCATCATTTTAAAGAAGTTACTCAGATTGGAGAGCTCCAAACAGGAGAACTGGATTTGAGGGTTGCGTGGTTTTGGACAATACACTTAGACAAACAAACCTCAGTGAATTCTCAAAGTTCCTAGAAGCCTAATGAGGAGATATCTAACAATGGTTATCTTAATAGTATCTCAGATGAAAGAAAACAACTTGGAAGTACAACTTTACCAGAGAAATACAGCACTATTTCTTTTAATATAAGTCCTGATTATAGGTAAAAGAGTAAGACAGATAGCCTGTTGTACAATGCCATTGTATTTCTCTGAATTCCTGCCCTGACCTAAGCATTACATAACTTTTAAGTAGAAATTTAATTAATTTCCTAAGTAAAAGCACATTCGATTGATTTTATCTTACCCTGTATCTGTGTCTGAACAACCAAAGCTACCTTTTTACCTTTATCCTTAAGCTTCTCTAAACAGAAGGCATCATCATTTAACTTGTAAAATCCAAAGCTCGGAATGTTTCAGAGCACTTAATCCAGCTTCTCAGTTCTAGTCTTCTTTAGTCTTCTTTTCGTTCTTTCTCCATTCCTCCCTTGTGAAGAACATCTCGTTCCGAGTCATAAACCCTAGCAATGTTAAGTGCAAAAATTGGTCATTGTAACCTTCAGTGACAGATTTCATATAAAGTATGATAATGTGTAGCTCTGTGAAACCTTTGAATTCATGTAGGGAGGCTGGTCCAAGTGAGTCACTTGGTTAAGAATTAGCCAAGCTTTCAAGCATCTGTATCCCAGTTTTCTGTTACTGTGTTAAACATGAAAGTGGGTGTAGAAACAAGAAATGGTAACATAAAACATCTCAGTGTAACTTTTGCATTTATGTAGCATTTCATTCTAATAGTTTTAGTAAAAGCGATGAATATGAGTGGTTAAAACATCTGTTTTACTTGTCATGTACCGGTATTTTATTGGCTTCATCATTGTCATCCCACTGGATTACGAGAGTCACCTAGCAGATTAGTAAAGTACCCTCTTGGGTGTGTCTGTAGGGGATATGTATTGGCTCCCTAGGTCCTTCCACTTTGGCACTCCACCCCTGTGCTCTACTTCCCAGCCACTACGAAGAGAGTAGCTTTGCTGCACCATACCCTTCTGCCAGGATGTTTCTGTCTTGGAACCAGCCAACCATAGACAGGGCCATTGGAAGCCATGAGACAAAATAAACCTCTCCTCCTTTATGTTGTGAGTATCAAATATTTTGTCCTGGTAACAGGAAAGTTGAACACATCCATGAATTTAAAGTAATTTAAGGCAGCTACTAAAGAATATTGATATTTCAGGAAGTCATAGGATATGTAGTTAAATGTGACTTCCTTCCTTCCTAGTCACCCCCTCTCCCTTAATCCTCTACACTAATGGGTATTTACCACCTACTTGAAATTAACTAATTTTTTTCCTTATTTTATTTTCCATTAGAATGAAAGCTCTGGGAAAACTTTGTCTTATTTACTGTCAAATGAATTAATGAGTATCACCAAGCGAAAATCATTATAGACTGTTTATACATACCATATTTCCTGAAAATAAGAAAAAGTCATATTAATTTTTGCTCCAAAAGATGCAATAGAGCTTATTTTCAGGAAGTATCTTATCTTTTCATGTACAATAATCTACATATATTCAAATACAGTCATGTCACCTTCTTCTGGAACATCATCCTCTCTAAACCCCAAATTCTGGCCTGAATTTCTTGTGACTCCATTTCCTCTCCAGAATAGAGCTTTCTTTAAATGTGCAGTTCTTAAATAAATAAATAAATAAATAATAAAATAAAATAAATGTGCAGTTCTTGTCCATGTACCCTACTCATAGTGCAGTGAAAACACAAGTGTTATGGTTTGTAGGCGGCCCCCCCCGAAGCCTCATGTAGTGATGGAAGTGGCTGAATCTAGCCTTTGTGATTGATTTATTGTCTAATGCTGGGATTGGCGGTATGAGTTCTGCACCCGCCCAGGGATGGAGCCGACATACAGTGTAAGGTGCAGAAGGAGACATGGTTTTCTCTTTTGCACGGTTGGCTCTTGTGACTTACATCCACCATGATCAGCTGCCCCCTCAGCCATGCCACCCTGCCTTGGAACCAGCTGAGTATGAACGGAAATCCCCAAAGCTATAAGAAATAAACCTCTCCTTCCTTCACTTTGGGCATTAGTATTTTGTCTCAACAACGAGAAAAAAGTAACCAAGATAACAGGTGTCATTTTATCTCATGCATTCTTCATGTAAGTCATGACCTTTTGGAAGTTAGACTTCACAGAGTTTCCATTAAATCAAAAGTTAATTGAACACTTATGAAACAGGAGTGGCAACAAAAATGAAGACAGTTAAAAATGATGGTCCACACAAAAGCAAGAAAAATTTGTAGACATCAAAATTCAGAAAACATTTCTTTATTTCACGCAAATGCATTAAGTACAACCATTACAACACACAGCATATTGAATTATGAAGATTTATATAAGACACAACCACATCTGTTTGTTATGAAATGTGCACATTATTTGCACATTGTGTCTGTACTCCAGCTGGTAATTTGGCAACAAGTCTAGGATTCATCTGCTTACATAGACATTCACCTCTAATCCAAAGGTGCTTGCTTGGGGGTATTACAAATACCTGATTCTAATTTATATTATCATTTATTTTAAATATTAATGTCAATCATATTATTTATATTTCAGCACATATTAATATTGTTATTGTCTAAGTCAATGGATTGGTCATGTGTTGAAACTGATGCACTAAATGCATCTGTCTGGCTGATAGTTGTAAGTGGGGCTTATTTTTTGGCTAAGGCTTATGTAAGGAGCATCCTGAAAAATCATGGTAGGGCGTATTTTCTGGTAAGGCCTTTTTTTTTAAAGAAACTATGATACTAGTTACAAATACTATTATGCAATAAATGCGCATATGAAAAATGTGATGATGATGCCTGATGATGTCTCAGTTTACCAAGCACATGTGTTAGTTACCATGATATACAAGATCTGGTCTTCATTAAACAACAAACATGATGACAAACGCATGGCAAGAAAATGATGTAAAAGAGAATAGAATGATCATCTTTACAATTTCTTAATGGCTCTGATGATTGAAAAAGAGTGTTTTCTGATTAGTTTTATAGCAAGGAAAGTATTTAATTTTGTGGCTTCAATTTATATTGAATTGGGATGGAATAGAGAATAATTTGTAAAAATTTGTCTATTTTCTAATTAACAGGAAAAGAATAGAAGTAAAATGTTTGTTTTATATTAATATTATATATATATATATATATTTATAGCTAGGTAGCTAAATAGATAGGCACACAGACAGACAGACAAACAGATTATTTGACCAATTGAAAGCTATGCTCTTTGGAGTTGATATTTTCAGAAACTCTAATCATATTGCTAACTATTCTTGAAATTCATTGTATATGTTGGTAAAAAATTAATGGAAAGTATCATAGCAATAAAATGTCAGTATCTATATATTTTTAAATTCTAATATTGATATGGTAGAGATGATATGATAGAAATGATCTATCATTCTTTTATGTTTCAAATGTAGCTTCAGACAATTATCTAGTGTGCCATTCAAGCCTAGTGACTCGAGATTACTTCTTACCCTTACCTGTTACAGTATTAGCCAACAGAGTGCCCATCAAGCATCACTTTATTAAGGGATAAATATTGTAATAAATAATTAAAAGTCTATATTGATAACTCTGATTACATTCCAGAAAGAGATGTACATAATTTTTAATCTTTTTGTGATGTAAATAGTTCTTTCAGCTCTAATATTGATAATTCGAAATCAATGACAGTACTGTAAAAGAAATTTATACAGTATTTAAATAGGTAACAATTATAAATAATAAAAATCTATTTTTGTAATGTCTTTCCTATTCATGAAATCTTAATAAAATTCAAATTTATCATTATACCTCATCTTTTTCTTTCTTGTTTTAATAGCTACTTGAGTCTTAGGTTCTTCCAAAAAAAATTGACCAAAAAATCTAGGAAGTAATATTCAGAAGTTGCTCTTCATTTACCTGGGAAATATTTTCTCTAACTCACCACACTTTAAACAAATACTAGTTTCAGTTAAATGTGAAATAAAACAAAGACATGAAATAAAAGCTCCTTTTATGAAATGATAAGAATATTAAATTAGAAATAAACAGGTAGCTTTTCTATATTGATTACAATATAATCACAGTAAATTTCATTAAATTTTAAGCACTTTAATGTAAAGATATGATGCTTGGATGATTAACAAGGATTGCATTTAGGTACCATGTCTGTGATAATAAATCAATGTAGTATGAGTAGCCCCCTCCCCCGTGCTTATTAGTGGTATGCAGTTTCAGTATCTATTTTAACTAATTATCTTTGGTGATGTATAACTTTACGAATACTTTCCAAATATTTTGTCATAGTGTCTAGTTATATAATAAGTAATAAAAATATCCACTCATTCTTCTGTTTAATTTATACTGAAAGATAAAAAAGAAAATTAATTTTTTCAGTGACTATAGCAAGTGTGCATGATGTGAAGGAGGAAGGATATTGTGGATAGGGGAGGAAATAATAAATTTTGGTCTGGTCATTAAATATAAGTGAATTAATATGACTGTTCTAACACAGAAACATGGTGATTGGCTTTACTTGAATATCATGGTTTATATATAGAATATTGGCTATTGTGTATTTCTTAGTTACTTAGACAAAACTGTAACTAAACTATAATAGTATTATTATTATTTCCTAAAAGACATGTCTACCATGATAAACTTCAGAAAATTCTCATTATGAATAATAGAGGCTTAAGTTGTACAATGTGTGGAGGAACTGAATTATTCATGTGTTATCTTTGGAGGGATCTGTAGTGCATGAGGCATAGAGACTCTGCATACTCGACTCTGTTGGGGTTTTGGGGGAGATGCTAAATGCTGATTGCTTGATCATGGATGGAATTTTGCATCAACTATAAGATACACTTCTGACAACTTTACCATTTGCCCCCATATAATACAGCAATGTAAGTTTCCATTATTGCCAGGCAGAGGCCTTTTAAGGGGTCATATGTTCTAAAAGCCTGTATTTGTTTGTTTGCTATCCACAGAAATTTAAACTTTACTTACAAATACAAAACCTAAGAACCTTACCAAAGGAATCACGAGCCACAACCACTAGAAGATTTAGCCCAATATTGCTTATAATAAAACCTGAAATCACAAGAGGTCAAAAGTTGGGAAAACAATTAATGAACTAAGATAAGATAAAATATGTCTATATAATTTATTATATGAAATATTATTTGAGCATTTTAAAAACTTTAATGACTGAGAATATACATGATGTACAATAAAAATGAATGATATGTAACTAAAAATGGTAAATATTAAATTTTGAAAAAAGCATGTTCTTAAAGAAAATAAAAAGATAGCTTTTTAATGTTAGTTTTATTTTGAGTAATTATTTTTAGTCAAGACTTTATTTTTTCCACAATAATTAGAAAATAATTTTTTAATTAGGAAACCAGTTTCTTAAAAATAATATTTGAAGAAATACTTAATGCAGAAAAATTAAATTATGGTAAACAGTCATTCTTTTTGTTTAACACAGAAGATATAATTTGAATCTATAGCAGGATAGGAAAGAGCAAGAGACCCATATGAATTTGATGATTAAGTATTGCAAGAAGAAAAGTCCTAGTATCTTTCACTATGAGTAATCTGAGGGAAACAATAAATTAGGATTATTTAGGCACAGTATTGTTAATATATGTGAGAGCATTTAGTGAAGAATTGAGTGTTGTATGTATGGTATTTTTAATATTGTTTGGAAATGATTTTCATATCTTCATTTTTTGGGTCTCACACTGTCATTCATCACATTGTAAGAATTCAGACCTTTTGTTTAAATCACAACTGACACCTTTAAAAACACTTATGCTATTTTTCTCTTCATATGCATGCTCAGTAGACACAGAAAAAGTATTTGACAGAATGTCAAATGTAATACCATTCATTGCAAAAATCCTAAATATAATTGCAATAGAAGGTCTTTATCTGAATCTGATAAGTCACCTATGATAAACCAACAGCATATATCATCCCAAGTGGTCAGTAACTGAAGGATTTTGCTTTAAAATCAGGAACAACACTCCTGTTCAGTATAGTTCTGGAAATTTTAGGCAGAGCAATTAGACAAGAGAAAGAAAGAAAGAAAAGGAATATGGATAGAAAAGGAAGAAGTTAAACTATCATTATTTGCTGATGACATGATACTCTTCATAGAAGATGCTAAAAACTTCACCTAAAGACTTCTAGGTTTAATAACCAAATTCAGTAGCATAGCAGGATGCAAGGTTAGCACTCAAAAAATCAATAACATTTCTGTATACTAGTAACAAACTCACTGAGAGAGAAACCAGGGAAATCACACTTTTCTCAATAGCGTCAACAAAAATGAAATGCTTAGGAATCAATCTAACAAAGGAAGTAAAAGATCTCTACATTGAAAACTACAGTACTCTAAAATAGGAGATGGAAAAGGATATCAGAAAATGAAAAGACATCCACTGTTCTTGGATAGGCAGAACTGATATGGTGAAAATGGCCACATGTCTAAAACTGTCATACAGATTTAATGTAATCCTAATCAAAATACTAATAGCATACCTAACAGAACTAAAGAAAACATCCTAAAACTCACAGGGAATTAGAAGAGAACTAGAATAACAAAAGCAGTTCAGGGAAACAAGGCCAAGGAAGAGGGCATCAGAATCCCTGATTTGAAGTTATACTACAAAGCTACCATGATAAAAGCAGCATGCTGTTGTCAAAGAAACAGACCTGAGGATCAATGGAGCAGAACTAAAAATGCAAAAACAACTCCAGGCACATTCAGCTAACTTATTTTTCTTTGACAAAGGGGCCAAACACCTTCACTGAAAGTAAGAGAGCTTCTTTAATAAATGCTCCTGGGAAGACTGACTTTCCACATGCTGAAGAGTGAACCCATACCTCATGCATTGCTTCTTAAAATGGCAAATTATCTCTTTAATCATACCACTAGTTCTAACTGTGATAACTACAAAATAATTCTCACATATTTATCACATACATTTTAATGTCAAACACGGTCCTATATTTCATGGTTTACATTTTTTGTTGGTTTTCTTTGACAATATGTATGTTTGCAAATATTTTCAACACATTGCAGTCTGCTTTCCATATATGTTGTGTGTCTGCCAATGACTCTAATGATGTAATGTATTGCTTACTTTTCCATCTTCATCCTACCTGATTTCTCTGCAGTATTTTATATGAACTACTTCATACAGCTCTCTCTTAATGGGGTTACACTTCTTACTTGTAGTTTTTCAGATTCTCCTCTCTCTCTGACCATTGCAAGGATTCAGCAGTTTACTATCAATGATCTCTAAGTGAATCCCCTTTCTTACCATCTTCTCATCCATTCAAAAGACTTCAACCATCATTTA
>RJWT010046921.1:0-11381 GCA_004365215.1 Cuniculus paca | reverse complement strand
TTCCCAAACTCATCCCACAAGCCATTCCCAAAGGCTCTGGAACCACATGATCCGGTACAGTCACAGCAACGACCCCACTCCTCTTGTACCAAATTCCGTCCTGGTTACTTTTTCTTGTTGCTGAGACAAACACCTGACACCCAAAATTAGGGAAGAAAAGGTTTATTTAGCTTACAGTTCTTGGTGGTTTCAGTCCATAATCAAGTGGCTCCAAGGCAGGGTGGCATGGCACTGGGGCAACACTTCAAGGCAGCAGCCAAAGTAAAAGAGAAAAGGCCTCTTCCTGCCCTTATATTGTACACAGGCCACCCCCGCTTCAGGCTGGGTGTAACACTCCCCTTCAGGAGGAGTCTAGCACTCACAAAATCTCCTTGCCCTCCTTCCTACAGGATGAGGATATTTACAAAGTAAGAACCCTGTCTCCCTGCTGAGTCTCTCAGTTAAACTTCTAAACTTCTCAAGTTGACACAATGTATCAACCATAACATAGAGTGACCACAAACATGAACATCATAACCAATTTTTTTGAAAAAATATTACTGGATAGTATCAAAAAAGCCAATTAAAAACAAAAATGAATGTAAATAGAAAATAATATTTTCAATAGACACTGCAATGGAAAAGGCAATAGAACATAAACTTTCAAAAGGGAACAAACAAACAAAACTTGGGCAACTTAAAAGTTTTAACCCTAGGTGGCATTTTTAAACATAAGACAAATTAAATTCTTCTTCAGATATCCACATAATTGAGACCTAAAGCTTTTGCTGGCAGGTGAATTGCTACAGAAAATGGGAAAAGTATTTCCTAAGGATGAATGCAAAGTACAACAAATAGAAGGAAATGTAGACTGACATTAAATTAATGGAAAGACCAGAAGAGGCAAATGGTGGGGAAATGTAAAGTGCCTTGCTGATTTGAGCCTTGTTAAGCGGTGACTCTTCAAAGTAAGAGCAGTAACAGCACAGCACTGCACTCATGAACACAAGAGCTGTGCAGAAGCACCTGCTGGAATCACTCTACTACAAGAGAACTATATTATATGATAAGTAGAATAAGGTTATCTGAGGATAGATTGTGATAAGTTAAACATCTGTACCACAAAAGAGACAGCAGTGGTCAGCGAACCATAGCCTGAGATTGGAGTCTGGTTCTGCCTCAGTTATGGGAAATGCCGACAACATTAAAGGAATGTGAAAGAAAGAAGGAAAGAAGAAAGAAAGAAAGAAAGAAAGAAAGAAAGAAAGAAAGAAAGAAAGAAAGAAAGAAAGAAAGAAAGAAAGAAAGAAAGAGAAAGGGAAAGAGAGGGAGAGAAGGAAGAAGGAAGGAAGGAAGGAATGAAAGGAGGAATGGTGGAAGGGGAGGGCCTGGTGAGGTAGCTGAGTGCTGGAGTGCTTGACGTATTTCATGAGACCTTGGGTTCCAACTCCAGCACTGGGGAAAAAATAAATCAAAGAGAAATAACAAAAGGGGTTGGGGGAGGTGACCACACATAATCCCTCAAAATTTGTCCAAGCCTTACTCTGTAAAGGACTAGAGAAATATTCTAGGATTTGTAGGCTGCATATGTTCTCTGTCATGGGTTCTTTTTTCTGACCCAAGCTCCACAGCAACAATAATAGCAAAAACAACAACAGCAAAGCAAAATAAAATTATATAAAAATAAAATATCAGTAGAAGTAAAATAAATCCTCATTGAACTTTATAAAAACAGTTGTGAATTCCATTCCCCGTCCCGCCATTCCAGCACCTTGCTTGCTGGAGTTCTGCACTGAATGATGAAACTGAAGCATATACTGTGAAAAATGGGGAAAATTTAATATATTAAAATTCATGAGCATAAAGTCTTGCATCCCTGAAATAATACATTAGTGCCAATGCTTTTCTAAACTATTTATGAATAAAGTACAATTAAACACAATATAATTACTAACAATCTAAAAACATCACTAGAAATATAAAGGAAATGAAATATCAACAAAGGTAATAATGCTGAGGCTAATTTTTATTATCCATCACTCAATGGGCAGTTTTAATACTCTATTTCTAGGGACTTACTCAGTGTTTGTACATTTCTGATATTAATGCTATAACCAATATTTTAATGACAAGTTGAGTCATAGAAAGTCAATTTCAATATGAGCACTTATGTTTGATGAATTATATTTTAGTTGATAATTGGAATATTTCTACATAACCAGAAATTATGTTCCTAATTTGATTAATAGGTAGAAAGCACAGGACATTCATGGTAGAGTAGAATATATACTATGTATATTACAGTGTTTTTCTATTATTTGGATATTCATTTACAGTACCATCTATAGATTTGATGGCAACTTGGGCTACTAATTCAAATTAGAAAAAAATTAAAAAAAATAAACTCACCAGGTGACAATTTTCATGTGAAAATATCATTGAAAGTTCATTAGAAGTATCTGATAAGTCTCCAGTATCCCTCACAGCTCTGGGGAATAGCGATACCTCCCTGAAAAAAGGATGGGTGAGTTCCAACTCCGTGAGTCTTAGAAGAGAGAGACAGAGACAGAGACAGAGACAATAGAAAAAAATCAAAAATAACTTATTTTTAGATATGAAGTACCACAGACGGACCAACTAGCAGGGTAATTTTTAAAAAGATCAATGAAAGGGAAGTCACGATTATTAAGGCTAGTAAGTGGCCAGGGTCTCTTTGAAAGGTCCGTTACTCAGTGTGAAACATGAATGTACTGCTGTATGACAAAGTACTCCAGGCATGAGCAGGGACAGATGCAGAAACAGAACAAAGACAGACTGGCAAAGACAGAAGCCCAGCTCTTCCAACAAGCGACTCTAATGTGAGCAAAGTCTTCAGGAGCTCTTAGCTCTGCCTCCTGACCCACTACGAGTTGGACAGGGATTCACAGAAATGTACACATTAGTAATGCATGCACTTCTTGACAAAACCAAGCGTATTTACTATATCTTTGGACAGGTGTTGGAGATGACAGCTGTACTTCATGTGATATAATGAGATTGTGAACATTGTAAACCATGTAAACAGAAGTGCAAATAGCAAGAAATATTTAAGCAAAACCTCCTCAATAGAGAACTACCACAGATAGGTGGTAGATCTAATTAAAATACAGGATTAAATGCCAGGAGTTTCAGGACAAAGAGACTTGGACAAACCATCTCTGCACAGTGCGTGAGTTAATGACTTGTCAAATATTCTTCTATTTGTGGAAAATAGAATATGTGAAGAAACTATGACCATGGAACAGCTCCAGCAAATTCAGAGGCATGGACTTCAGTTCTGCACAGATACTTCATTTGGATAGACTGTACCATTCATTCAGGCTGGGGAAAGTTTCTCTGACTCCCAGATGCTAAAAAGAAATCTATAAATTGCTCACAATCATGATAAGCATAGTTCACAGGGACTGGCAAGATACTGGGGTAGCAAACGTAGCAAAATTAATTATTCAGCCTGTCCTACTACAATCAAAGATTATTAAATAGACAGCTTCATGTCAATTTAGTCAATAAATTGTAATTCATACAGTAACTCTGTAAAGTACTGCATTTTTAGAATCCTATTGTCTCAAGGAACAAACATCAATATTGGTTAATGTAATTATGTTAAAAGGAGAGAATTTGCTTAATATTTATAGCTTTTTTAGAAAGCAGAGAATAGATGAAAAGTATACTATCTTTGAATGACAGGAATATGCTCAAGTTTAGAAATGCAATCAGGCAAACACTTGTGTATATTTTGGGAGTTGACTTTAGCTTTACCTGCCTGGGTTATTGTCAGCCAGTTTCTCAGGCACTACAGCCTGATGGAGTTGATTAAATTGTTTTCCCATCCCAATAGCAAGTAGTAATAAGCAAGAGGGAATAAGTTCAATAAACCGAATTTCCCCTAGAATCATACTGAATGTAATGTGAAGATTCCCCATAGGAAATATAGGGTGATTTTACTGAAAGAAGAAGAAAGAGATGTTTTATAAAAAAAAAGTCCACATTATGGGCATTACTGGTGTCAGGAAGATGAGGCATATTAATTTTAATCAAAGCAATCAGTTTGCAAAGAGTAATTTTCCAAATTCACCCTATCTTCCTTTCTACATTGCTTATAAGACAAAGAGCAGCACATGGTCTCAATTTAATGTTTTACTAACCAGTGAATAGATGTCTCAAATGTAGTGAAGTATTTAAGCATTGCACACACATATTCATACAAACACACAAATCTGCAAAATGGAAATCTGGGATGGATGTAGAAATAAGTAGAATAACAAAGTGATTGTTTGCATAGGATATGAAAATTCCAGTGTAGAAAAATAAGAATGTGTAAAGAAAAGAAAAACAGGAAAGCAGGGTATGCAATGTAAAATTTCAGCACCTTCTTAGTTCCAATTATTGAGGAAATCTGGTGTGTAGGTCTGGAAATAGTGACAAAAGAGAAATGGAACAGAATTATTCATCAGAAAATGAGATGGTACTAGTGATTTTATAACATGGTGGTAAATATTGAATAAGACAATCCATATAAAATAGCTCAAAATAGTGACTAGTATGCGGTATGTGCAACAAATATTACCAATTGTTTTTTACTGTATCTGTACATTTTAAGGACATCTTGCCATCTATTTTATAATTATCAATCTTGATTAGCACCTGAGCACGACAAAGGTAGGTCTAGGTCAAAGATAGCAAAGTTAAAGGCAATTTGTACTATAAAACTGTTCATTCAATCTTCCAGAAAGAAGAACATGATGGGAGAGAAATATGACTCTATAAAATGTATTCCCAGAAGGAGATGATGATGAGGCTGTGCCCGAGTCAGCAGGAAAGTTATCTTGAAAAGTCAGAGAAGAAAGTGTAAAGTCAAGGAAAAGAATAAATGCACAGTCATGGAGCCTGCGATTAATGCCAAAAACAACTTACTTTATCTTCGAAATGTTTATTAAGTTGTTGTGACAATCATTATAAAAGTATCTAATGTATAGTCAATAACTCTACCTATTTATCAAATACAGAATTTTTATATACATCACTTCATTTTGAAGCATATTATAAAATGTTAGTCATTATGACAAAAGAGATTAAGTGAATTTTAAAATATTTTCTATGCAAAGTATGGACTGCATTTAAACAACTGTGTTTTGGGTGTCATAATTTCAAACTTTAACACTTTGAATAATTTAACATGTGACTAGCTAGAAAATGTACTGGCTGTCAGAACAAACTAATGCAACTGAGATAGTTCTAATGAAAAAAGACCACAAGATACACTGATAATAACACTTGGTGAAAGCAAAGTGTAAATCGCATTGACTTTCTTTAACTTAAAAGTTATGTGAAAATAAGAGTCTTAATAAATGAAAAAACCAGTTATTAAAATAAATTTATGCCAATTCTTCACATTCAAGTACACAAAAATGGACTTGCACATCCAGGATAATTTTAAAGTAAAATGAATCAAACATCAGGCTGTGTTTTTCTGCCAGTGCATATTCAGTGTCTTTGAGACAGAGTCTTCCTTATTCGCTAATCTTCAAAATATTCTTGTAGATGTGGCTTTTGCATTGTAGAGTAATAAGATAGTAAATCATTCCAGCAATGTGGAAACATACAAACAATAATTCACTACCCTACATATTAGAAGCAGGTCTCTAGTCCATGGCCTACTTCTCCATATCTTTCTTCAAACATTGTAAATCCACTCATTGTAACAGTACCACTCAATGACTTCAATATATTCACAGAATTATGAAACTGCCACAATTTAGATTTGAAGGATTTCATCCCTCCAAGGGTATCCTGCACCCAGCCTCTAATTCTACACTCTTCCCTGTCAGTCTGGCCTATTCAATCACTATCTCATATCTGTCCTAGAAAATTTTTCCATGCTGTGCTCCTCCTTAAAAGCAATTTTACACTGTATGATATTTTTTCAACAATTTAAGTTAGCACGATGTTCTCAAGTCCCTTGTGCTGTCATGTGTTAGTACTTCATTCTCTTCACTGCCAAATAATATTTAATTGTATGAATACAATCCATTTCACTTACCTACTTGAATGATGATTGACATATAGGTTATTTCCATTTTCTGACTTATGAATAGTGCTACTATGAACAATTTTTGAGTCAGCATATGTTTTCATTTTTTTGAGTATAAACCTATATGTGCAATTACTAGGCCCTACAGTAACTCTATATTTAAAAGATTTTAAGAAATTTGGAGAGTTTTCTTTTCTTTTCTTTTTTCTTTTTTTTTTTTTTTTTTGGATTCCAGGGATCAAACTCATGACCTTGCACTTACAAGCAAGCGCTTAAGCTGCTGAGCTAACTCCCTGGCCAAGATTTCTTTTTGATGTGCCTTGCCATTTTACTTTTTAACCAGGATTGTATGAGTACTCTTAAGTTTTCCATATACATGTCACCATTGATATTTTCTGGATTTTTTTATGTTTGCTGTCTTACTGGGTTTGAAACTGTATCTCTTATTGGTTTGAGTTTGCATTTTCTTAACGATTATCGATGTTGAACATTTTTAATATAACTCATTGACCACTTGCATCTATTTTGTTTGGAGAAAAATCTGCTGAGAAAATTTGTCTGAGTTAATTAGGGTTAGTTGTCATTTTATATTGACTTAGACTTCTTCGTGTATCCTGTGTACAAGTCACCAATTGAATAAATGAAATGAAAATGTCCTATTTGCATATATTTCTTATGGATTGTCTTTGAAGTTTTTGATAGTATTAACTGAAACATTTTTTTCAATTTTGATCCATTTATCCATTTTCTTTTGTCACTTCCACTTTCAATATCATATCTACAACATATTTGTCTAGAAGAGTTGAAAATGTCTTCAATTCACTTTTTACACTTACGCTTTTCATATTTAAATTAAATTTTTTATGTACTGCAAAGTACATACCTAACTTTATATTTTTAATTACTTATTCAATAGCCCAAAACCATTTACTATAGGATCATTTTCACTGTTGAATTTTCCTGGACCCTTCTCAAAAATCAATTGAATATAAATACAAGGCTTCTATTTAGAATATCAATACTACTATACCAATATACCATGTACCATGTTGTTTTTATTGATTTTACTTTTCAAATGTTCTGAAATAAAAACTGGAGGCCTTCCAATTTTGTTCTAATCAAAATAATTTAACATTGTTTTGGTCTTGAATGCATTGGTCTATTTCAGTTTTTTAATTTGTTGGCATATATTTATCCATAATATTCTCTCATATGCCTTTTTTTGTTAACCTTGCTCAGGTCAATAGTGATATTTCTATTTCATTCTCATACTCAGTGATTTGAAATGCCCTATTTTCTTTTTCTGTTTAAAATTTAATACAGTGTTTTTATCTTTTCAAAGAAGCAGTATTTTGTTTCACTGATTCTTTCTTGTAATTTCAATTTCATTAATTACCACTTAGATTGTTAATATTTTCTTTTTTATTTGTTTTCTGTGTAATTTTTCTCATTAAGCCATTATAATAATATGACATGTTACATCATTAATTTGAAATATTTCTTCCTTGTTAAAATAAATACACATAGATTTAAAAATCTCTGCCTAAGAGTTGTTAACTGTGTTTAGAATTTTGACATATTTGTCCTTCATTCATTGAAAGAATAGTCAACCCTATCTATCTGTGGATTCTGCATCTGGAGTCAACTCCAGATAAAAGTTTCAGGCAGCAATTTTTGTCTGTATTGAACATGTATGAATACATTCTCCAGGTCACTGCTGTCTAACAAGAGTGCACCAAATGTTTACATAGCATCTGCAATGTTAAATATTGTAAGTAACCAAGAGACTTTTATGTATGCAGAAAGGTGTGAGCAGGTTGTATGTGAATACTGCATCCTTTTATAGAAAAAGAATGGAGTGCCTGGAAAATTTGGTATCCATGAGGATCCTCAAAGCAATCCTCTCTGAATACGATGGAATGGTCATATTTGAACTTATTTGGGAGTGTGATGTATATATCCATGGAATTGTGATGTGCCCAAATTTCTTTCTGTTTTTTTCTTATTCCATTGTTTTATTGTGGGAGAAAATATTTCTATGATATAATTTTTCAGTGTTAGGTTTATGAAGTGTTATGTCATCTTTCCTGCTCAATGTGGCAGGTGCAGTGGAACAGGATGCATGTTCTGTCTCTGTGAGGCAAGAAGTTGTGCACATACTGATGGGTCTACGTGGTTTGAGTCTTTTGCAAACTCTCATTTCCTGTCTTAGGTTTGCTCTCATGTTTTTCCCACTGTTGAAAGTGGACTTTTGAAATCTCCAAACATAAGGGTTTACCTATATGTTTCTTCTTTTACTTCTGTAATTTTTCCTTCATGTACTTGATTATTTTGTATCAAATACTTATGTCTTTACAACTGATATTTCTTAAAGATTCAATATGTTTATGACTATAAAATGTTCTTCCTTATCTCCAGTAACATGTGTTTTTATTTTAAATTCAGTTATTTATCTGGTGTTAATTAGGCACCCTGGTCATTGTTTTGAGGGGGATGCTATGTGTGGGACATATCTTCCTATATTTCCTTCCAGTTTACTTGTATTTTCAAATTTAAATTGTACACATAGCTGAGTGAATTTTGTGGTCTGAGAATTACCACTCATATTAACTTGCTTAATCAATTCACATTTATGTCTAGTATTGCTTTAAACAAAATTTTATTTTTATTGATCTTCCATTCTTAATTCACTTTTATTTTAAGTGAATATTTTGCAATGTACAATTTTAACTTTATTAAATAATTTCCACTGCCTTAAAAGCTTTCCTAGTAATTCCAGGATTTTCAATGTGCATTTTTATCAGAAAGAGTGTCAGGTTTTAGAAACTTAATATATGAGAGATACAGAAATGTTATTGCCAACTCTCACACCAAAACACTTTGTCATTCTTGATCTCTTTGTAGTAATTCTTGAAATTCTCATTCATGAGTGTCTTTAGTTGTACTCTCATGGCTATCTTGATGTCCTGAATAGATTCATCCTGACATTTGAGAAGAGCCAGGAGTTGCATGACACCTGAGGGGTGAACAGGGCTGGCGAGGACACTCATGTTTTCATGAGTCCACCTTCCCGTTGGAGAGAGCACAGCAGCAGTGATCTCGGAATTTTTAATCATGAGGTGCACAGACATTCACAAAAAAGGACTTCTAATCTGGCTTCAGAAAGTGGCAAGAAGGATGGGATTAGCCTGGTGAGAGTGATTAAGGGCAATATGTGCGACACTGTAATACATTTTAAAAATTTTAAAATTAACCATATATTTTTATATGTTTTTATATTTATAGATAATGTATGGGGTTATTATATATGCATATTTTATATATGGTACATATGTACTATGTAATATTATATATGTTACATTTATTTTGCATATTTGTATATATATATTGGACTTATGCAAACCCAAAATACTTTCTTCCAATTATCACTTTGAATTATTTTATGTTTTTAATCAGACAGAGAAGAAACAAATACAACTATATTGGTATAGATTTTATTGTACTACCCTTCTTATTTATCATTTTTGGATTTCTATATTTGTTCTTCTGGCTCTCCTTTGGAAATACATTTCTTTTACCTAATATGTTTGCTCTTACCTAACTTCTTTGTGATTCATTTGACAAACACAATACATTTTTGTACGACTCAAGACTAGTCATTATTTTCAATATGTTGTTCTACTGCATACATTATAAAGTATTTAAAAGAATAATGAAGATAAGTATATGTGAGTAACAAATTGACAATTATATAATTTTCTTTGCACCTCTATTTCTCCTGGTATAAGTTAGTTTTGTAACCTGGGATTATTTCCTTTTAGCCTGTTGAGCTTCCTTTAGTGTTTTTTGTAAGGCAAGTCTGCCAACAGCACAAGCTCTCAGCCTCCCTTTTTTAAGCATCTATTTTGATTTTGCTTTGGAGAGCTAACTTTGAATTCTCATTTTGCAGAGTTTTTTCTTTTGCATGTTTTGTTTCCATTTGGATTTTTAAATGTGCATCCCACTGCCTTCTGCTGTTCATAATTTCTAAAGAAAAGTCAGTTATTTCTCTTATTTATGTTCTTTTGTACCTGCTAAGTCATTTCCCTTTTGCTTTCTGTTTTCAAATTTTTCTTTTTCCCATCTTCTTACTGGTACTTTGCTATGGATCCTGGATGCAAAGATTATGTTTCTATAAATTTATAATATTTCCAGCTGTTATGATTTTTGTACTGTTTCTATTTATATTTGTGTGTCTCACCACAGAGACAACATATTACAAACCCACAACTATGTATTCCAAAATCTTTCACCTATGTTCAAATAGAATATTGATGGCAGTTTTATTTCCCAGTGATAGTTTTGTTGTTGTTGCTGGGATAGGGTTTCAATATGTAGTTTAGGCTGACTTTGAACTCACTATGTAACCCAGACAGGCCTTGAATTATGATGATCCTCCTGCCTCAGACTCCCAAGTGCTAGGATCACAGGCCTGTGCCACCACACACAGATGATCCTATGATATCTTTATTCACCCTCCACATAAATGGAATAATCATAAGTGAAGACTATGATATATAGTATTTTATGAAAATTACAATATTAATGCCCATATATATGCATAAAAAGCATAAAAATGATGGAATTGTTACCTATGTCATATGTTAACAACTATTAGTCTTTTGTTCAATTTTTCTCTTTAAAGAAATTCAAGTAATTACTAAAATATATTATTTCCTCTTAATTTTAATACCCACTTCAAATTTTATAACTATAGTTTCCATTCATGAATTTATACCTTACTTTCTATAAGAATTCATAATATTCTAAATATCAGAATGATATATCTTGCTAAGAATTTTTTGCATTTTTTTATTTTATGGAAATATCAATTTTTGTATTTTTAACAAGTTTGAAGATTCACATTCTACTCCACTCTTTTAGTAAATGATTTTTTTCAAATACATATTTGTTTGTCTTAATGTTTCAACTGATTTTTAATAACTTCCAAAGGTGTTAAATTAGATCATTGATCATTCAATCACTACTCTTTTATCATATATTGTTGAGAACAGCCAATATTTTCACCAGATGTTTAATTTCATTTTAGTTTACAACTATACCTGTTAATTATGCTATAGTCAATGAAAGTATTTTTAATTATAAAGTTCATTAGCTTATGTAACATGTTAATATTCATGTTAGAAGTTTTTTTTTTGTTTGTTTGTTTTAGGTTTTTTTTTTCCCTTTGAGACAGGGTATTACTATGTAGTTCAAACCAGTCTTGAATTCACTTTGTAGCCCAGGCTGGCCTTGAACTCACAACAATCCTCCTGCCTCAGTCTTCTCAGTG
>RJWT010046920.1:0-11393 GCA_004365215.1 Cuniculus paca | reverse complement strand
CATGCTAAGTAAGAAAAGAAGAGAAGAGAAAAGAAAAAAAGAGAAGAGAAAAGAAGAGAAGAGAAGAGAAGAGAAGAGAGGAGAGGAGAGGAGAGGAGAGGAGAGGAGAGGAGAGGAGAGGAGAGAAGAGGAGAGAAGAAGAAAAAAGGAGAGATGAAGGAGGCAAAAGCTTTCTCAGAAGGAAGATTCCTATTTACATGGACAGATAAGTCATCCCAAGGAGACTGTTCCTTCCCTCTCACTGACAGGAACTGGATTAGCAAGGAGGAAAGGGGTATGAGTGACAGCTTTGCATAGCCAATGGACAGGGTTTGCCACAGAACCACAGACTTAGAAGCAAGATAGCCTGAGTTCCAGTTCTGATTCTGCACTGAGGTTGCCTATGTCTTAGGGTTCTTCCCCTGGGCCTCAGTTTACTCTCTTTACCAGGCAGGAAAGGAGTCCAGTGATCTTCAAGTTTACTCCCTCTGACCTGGCCATGGTCACTCAGCTGAGGGCATCCCTGGATATCCACAGAGGAGGCTATGCCCACTTTTGCTACCCATACCCCTTACTGCTCTACACCAGAAGCTCCTTCTGCCCTGATACCCTCCAGGATTCCGTTTGTCTTTACTGATGGTAAAGGGTTGGGCCTGAAAGTATGTAGTGTTGCCTGAGACAGAGCAGGCAGCACAGGTTTTGGCCCCACAGCACTGGATTTTAGTCCCAGAGATGCTTTCGACTTGCTTTGTGACCTTGGATCAGTCACTAGCTTTCTCTGTGCTTCTGTGTCCCTGCGTTCTCAGGCAGGAGACTGAGCAAGATAACTCATGCTGGGATGTGAGAGCGGATTATGGACTGAAACCTCTATAAACTGTAAGCTAAACAAACCTTTTCTTCCTTAATTTTGGGCACCAGCTACTTTGTCTTAGCAATGAGAGAAAAGAAACTAACACAGAATTTGGTACCAGAAGTGGAGTTGTTGCTATGACTGTACCTGACCATGCAATTCAAGAGCCTTTGGAAATGGCTTATGGGAATAGTTTGGAAAGGTTCAGTGATATCACCTGAAAGAGTAGCACTAGAACATCTTAGGTTGTTCTGCATGGGAAATTCTGGTCAAAGCTCAGAAGACCAGAAAACCCTGCTTGTAAAGACTAGGTTTGGGAGGTTTCTGCTGGAAAGAAGAACCGCACTGACTGGCAGACTCCAGATGATGTATATTATAGCTTGTCTGTATTTTGCTCATGTACAGAGACTTTGTCTAAGACTGAGATTAAGGGTGGCAAACTAATTAACCTGGCAGAAGAAATTTCAAGGTAGTTGAATACTGAGGCTGTGGCATGACTACTGTTGGAGGCATTTAACCAGATCTATGTTGAGGATCAAGAGCAAAAAACCCCAGAAGGATGATTTAAAATGTGAATTTGGCCAAAAGGAAGCTCCAGTAAAGCTGTAAGCTGCAAAGGTAGAGCAGAGGAGATCTCAATCACTGAGAAGGAACAGAATACAAAAATGGCCTGAGGACATCACAAGAAGCAGCAAATCTCCACCCTTTGCAGCCTCAAAACTGCAAAGGTGAAAGACTTTGCTTTGAGAAGAAAGCCTTAGGAAACTATGTTATAGAATGACAACAGCCACACCATATTACAGAAGGGTTGTGGCCTAGAGAATTTGTTCCTCAGAATTAGATTCAGAGTGCTCAGAGATCCAGGTACTCAACTTCTATAGGCAAGACAGAGAAAAACATGGTTACTGCTCCAGCTAGCAGCAGACTTTGGCAGCATCCGCATGGTTCTAGTTTTAGGTGCATGCAGAATGTAAGCATTGTGAGGTTAAAAAGGCTTCCACCCATATTTCAGAAGGCCTGGGAGGCCAGGCAGGGTGCCCCTGTGAGAATAGTGTGTGAAGCTGTGAAGGTGAAGTCAAAGATGTGGTAGAGACCCCAGAAGTTTGGAAAAGGCAGGAATATGAATTATCTAATGAGGTCTGCAAGGAGGGAACAAAGCAGGCCTAAGAGACAAGCCATGAGACCTATAGCCACCAGATGTGTCATGGGGTGGAGCCACCCAAACCCTTTGGAGTTCACAACTTGCCACAGATTGCTTTGGATGCTGCACATGAAACTACAGGACTTAATATTTGTCCTGCTGAATTTTGGACTTCTTTGGTCCCAATCTTTTGTATCCTCCTGCTTGTAACTTTTGAAATGAAAATGTTTGTCTTGTGTCATTGAATGTTGGAAGCATTTGATTTTTCATTTGTATAGGGGCTTGCAGCTAAGGGTCTGCCTTACATCTTGGAGGATACTTGGGACTTGAACTTTTCAGCAATACCAAAACTGTTAGAGTTTGGTAACTCTTAGAGATAGACTAAATTCTTTTGCATAAAGAGATGTGCATGAGTCTTTGGGGGACCAGAGGTAGAATGCTATGGTTATAATGTAATATAATGTTGATAGATTTAATACTTGTTCTTAAGGATTGTTAAACCTGTGTTACAATGTTCAAGTTGTGAAATGTTAAGAATAAACATGTCTTTGTATCTGGAGACCTGTTTAAAGAAATGTACCTGGTTTATAAGGAATGGATTGTAATGTTGATACATTGGGTCAACTTGAGAAGTAGAGAAGCTTAACTAAGTGACTCAGCAGTTCTACATCCTTCGGGTGTAGAGGACCCACCCTAGGACATGTAGTCTGCTTTCAATATAAGGAAGGAAAAGAGGCTTGCTTCCCCTCCCTTTTTTATGCTCTTGTTGTTTTTGCTGTCTTCTGCCTAGCTGCCCCTCAGCCATCCCACCCTGCCTTGGAGCCAACTGATTATGGATTTAAACTTCTATAAACTGTGAGCTAAATAAACCTTTCCTTCCTTAATTTTGTGTCAGGTATTTTGTCTCAGTAATGGAAGAAAAGTAACTAACACAATACCGATGGCCCAGTTCCAGGTAGGAGCCAGACTCTGATGACTCTCGCAGCCTCAAAGATCAAGACATATCCTCTGCTCACTTCTGACCCTGGCTTCATTTGGGTGTCATGGATACTTCAAAACATGGCCTGCAGGTGATCCTGCACTCCCACCATCAGGCTTAGAGTTTCATTCTGAGAACACATAGCAATGACTTTTCTCCATGTACTTCTCCTCTTCCTCCTTCCTCTGCAAACATTTACTTCGTGCTAGGTACTGAAGATACAACAATGAACAAGGTGGACAGTCCCTGTCTTCCTGAAAGTAAAGTTAAAGGGAGACAGTCACTAAATTGACACTCAAATTAGGAAGAGTGGCAAGTCACAGTGAGGGTGGCTGGACCACAGGATGAGGGGAAAGGCTGCTGAGCCTGGAGCTTCTGCCCTGCTGCTGTCCTGACTCAAGCCTGGTAAAGTCTCTGGGACATGGTTGCTTCCTCTGCCCTGCCTTGGTTCCCATGAATCCAAGCAAGCACAGTCTGCAGAGAAGCAGGTAAGAAAAAAGACATGTGGAGGTGAGCCTCACTGGCCGTCAGACCAAGTTTGGCAGCTGCTGAGGATCCATGACGATGACAAAGCATAACTGAGAAACTTGGTGCTATGAGGTCTTCAGCCATGTGTCCCCACTGCAGGCCTTGGCAGCCCATAGTCCTAAGACTGGACTATGAGATCTCCTCCAGATTCAGGGCCTCTCCTCACTCTAGAAGGACAACCTCAGTCCAGTAAAGAGCTGGAACACTCATAAACAAATGGAGCCATAGTTAAGAGCCCAGACTCTGGTGTCAGATTGCATCAGTTAGTTATTGCCACAGTACTGCTGTATAACAACTAACCACAAACTCCCAGAGCTCTTGGGTGGAAGTACTCATTTAGCTAGAGTGGATTGTCTGGAACAACTCAGCTGACGTGTGGCCAGTCCTACTTTTATATTATGGGGTCAGCTAGGAATGAGCTGATTCAGGGTGTAAAACTGAGATCCCTCTGTTTTCCCCGAAGATCTGTCCACTTGTCTATTACTCTCCTGGGCTCTGAGCATGTTCTTATATAGTAATGACCTGTGAGCTTGCCTGGAAATATTCTTACAAGCAAAGAAAATGGAATCACAAACCATAAAAGCTATGCTTAAAATCAGCATAATGCCCCTTCCTTCTCATGACCTTGGCCAAAGGAAGTCATCTACTTGAACCTAAAGTCAAGGATGGGAAAAACACTCCATTGCTTTATTGAGAAGTACCGCAAAAGCACACAGCACAGGATGAAAAATCTAGACCAGTGATGAAATCTGTCCCAGACTGCTTCTTTGGAATTCTGGCTTAGCCACTTGCTAGCTGCACTAGCCTGAGCAAGTTATTTAATTTCTCTGCACCTCTGTTTTCTTGTCTATAAGAGAAAAATATTAATTGCAGCTTCCTCTTCAGTGGTTGTAAGGAACCACTTAATGCAGAAAAGTAGGCAAGTAGTGGCTTGGTAAGCTGAGTTATCTTCACACCATGAAGATTTGCAACCACAAGGAAACCATCCTTGGAACAGAGCTAGCTCTGGGGTAGCACAGAAGGAATCCAAACCTTAGCAAAATCATTGAACCGCCTGATCGAGTGACCAGAATCCCCAAACATTAGAGTTCTGAAACACATCAGTTCTCTCGCTCTTTCAGTCAGTGTGGGCTACCTCTTCCAGGACTTTCCGCCAACAGCTTCCCTTCTGATGTAGACCCAGACTTTCAATGTTTTCCCAGGCTTTTTTCTTAAACCTTGCCTCTTTTAGGAATGAATAGCTCTCGAAAGGAAATATTCAGCAGACACTTTAGTTTCACAACAGTTTATTTATCTTTCATTAGATGCAAGTTCAACCTATCCAATGGCTTTTATTTAAAGTAACATACATAGTAGGAGACTGTTTTTGTGACTTGTTTCTGTTTTGATCCAAGCATGGGGCTTTCCTCCCACCTACGTGTCTTTCCATATGAAGGAGAATCAGGATGAACTTGGAGCAGGCGAACAATGGCTATTTAGGTATTGGTATTATTTTCATTGTCTTACACTTCTAAATCTCTTGTATTTTTAAAGGAGCATCTCACTTTTTATTTTACCAATGTATACAGTCATTGCACTTTTCTTCAAAAAACAAAACCTAAGCTACTGGCAAAGACAGTATCTGTCGTTCTCTGAGGGCCCATTACATTCTAGGTGATTGCTTTCTGAGACATTAAAGATCTTGTGGCTCCAAGCCAGGCCCCTCCTCCTCTTCTTCCCTCCCTTAGAGACAAATTCATCTCCTTCAAGGTCTTCATCTCCCTTGTTTTACGGCATCAGGAGGCTGCTGTGAAGTCACAGGTCAGAATGGTGCTTGCTCTTCTATTTAACCGAGGTCAAGTGCCTGAGCCACAGTCCTTAGCTGGAACGCAGGCCTGCAGATTCCCAGCCAGGAGTCTTTTTGGTGGCTTCAGAATGTTTTGTATGGGAAGCCAAGAATTCCATCTTCTGAGCCAGGAGATGGTGTGTCAGCCTTCTTGCTCCTGCTAGAATCCCGTTTGAGTTTCTCCTGATCTCTAAAACTGTGGAAATAAGACTCCCATCCCAAAGCTCACAGAGCCTTTATGAATAACAAGCAGTATTGGGGACATTTTTTTATAAGTTGCTATTATTAATTTTACAGAAATAAAATCTAATTGAATTCCTCTTGGCTTTCCCCCATTAACTTAATGTTATGGACTTTTAACGGATGTTTTAATTAGACGTTCCTATGAATGGGAATATGGCTCAATTTTCAAATGAGGGCCTAAGCTGCCAATATTCCCATTTGGACTTTTAATTAAGGTGAGAAAATATTAACCAGTTATACTGGATTATTGCCTGTGCTCTTGGGAGGATGATGAGGTCACACCAAGCCAGGTGTGCAAGAGAATATGGATGTGCATGGATTTGGGACCGTGGGGGGAAGCAAGTCAGGCCCCCATCACTTGGAGAATGGGACTCAGCCCAGGGTGAGCTCTTTCTCTGTGCGGAGAGGCATGTGTGGATATTGGATCCAAGCGAGGTTCTGCTTTTCTCCCTTCCTTCTCTGAGCTTGTGGAATACTCTTTGGATAAGTCTATTGGTTTGATTTACTGCATCACAAAACACTCCAAAAGTTAGTGACTTTTGAAACAACCTATTGTTCTTCAGGACAGAAACCTGGTTTGGTCTGAGTTCAGCTGGGCCCTTCTTCTGGCCGGATCTGGGCCAGAGTGGGCTGATCTTGGCAGGGTTTGCTCACACGTCTGCAGTCCAGCAGCGAATTGGAGCAGCCGATTGGATGATGATGGCTTCTCTGGGATACCTGGGATGGCTGTAGCTTTACTTTATGTGGTCACTCCTCCTATGGTCTAGCATAGCTAACAGGGTCTCAAAAGCTGCCCGAGGGCAAGGCTTAATGCTCAAATGCTACCCAGGTCTCTGCTTGGACTGCCACTGTTCCATTGGCCCAGAGCAAGTCATGTGGAGGGCACTTCCAAAGGGTGAAGGTGTAAGTGACATAAACAAATTAACCCACTCCTGTCATTATCACCAGAAGATCAGATTGGGAGAAAAGGAAGTCGATATGAAGACGGGGGAGGATGGCCCAGCTCTGAAACGCTAAAGCAGAGGCTCCCACTACCTGAAGGAAGGAAGTTAGCCTGGCAGTGGGCACAAGGGGACCCAGACAACCCACATCTGGATGAAAGACACTTTCCACCACCTGGCCCTGTTCAGTCACTGCCTGCAGGAACCCCAGCCTGGGATGGCCAGTCCATCTTCTCCCCCAAAGCCGAATATCTCTATTTTAGTACAGAGTTTCTCAGTGCTAAAAACTTAGAAACAAACTTTTAAAATCTCGTACAGTCCATAGAGGAATAAGGAGAACATAGAAATAGATATTTCATGAAGGGGAGAAATGCAAATGGCCAATAAATATGCAAAATGGTGGCTGACTTCATTAGCCGCCAGAGCAATGCAAACTAAACCAACACTGAGGTACACCCAGAGTGAAAACTGGAATGAGACATGATCTCAAAGAAGAAAAGATGTGTAGAGGTGGTACCCTGAAATTACACTACTTTTTTTTTTGGTACCGGATATAGAACTCATGACCTCACACTTGCCAGGTGGGTGCTGTGCCTCTGAGCTATATCCCAGTCCCCACTACTTTGATATACTAAAAACTGAGCCCATGTTCACCAGGAAACACAGTCAAGAATAAACATGGTGACATTAGACCAAAGCACCCCAGGAGAGTTGCTATGAAGATCACATGAGTGAGCATCCACAATAGAGCTGACAAATACATTATTTAGTAGCACTAGCACGGAGTACTATACAGCAATGAAAATGATTGAAGTAATGATATATATGAGAACATGGGTATGTCCCACAAACATAATGCTGAGTTTAAAAAAGATCAAATGAATGTATACTGTATGATTTCATTTATATAGTGAAAAAGAATAAACTTAAACTATATATTTCAGAATATGTACATGAATGACAAAACAACTTCTAGAAGAGAGGAAAACAACATGAAGGAGCCTAAATATTTATCTCTGGTGGCATGGGAGGGGTGGTGATTCTCTGGGGGCACTTCAGAGGCTCAGGGCTGCTGGCAACATTTTCTTGCTTGACCAGGTGGTGGTTGTATGAGTCAAGAATCCGAGTGGGACTCTGAAGGCCAGTTCTTTTTGCAAGAGGTGTTGACTTGGTGATGTGCAGTTGGTGACAGGAGTGTGCAGGATCCAGGATCCCTTTACTCCCACTCCCAATGGTTTGGCAGGAACAGCTGGAACTCAGCTCATCTGGGTCCTCTCCTGCCCTGTGTGGTCTCTCTAGCAGCAGGCTGGGTTTCTTACCCCGGGGTGGCTCAGGCTCCGTGAATGAATGTTCCTGAGACAGGAAGTGTGAGCTGCTGGCCTCGCCCTACCCATTGCGTGTCACAGAGAACTTGGGTGCAAGAGGGAGAAACAAGGAAGCCACTTCTTCATGGGAGGTTGTCAGAAACTCTGTCTTTAATCAGTCACACTCTTATGGCTACCCCCACTGATGGACGATTATTCCCTGGTTTGAAGTTTGAGGAGGCGGCACTGGAACCAAGAGCTCTGTGCTGCTCTTGCTGAATGAGCAGGTCCTGAATTGAGCATCTTCCCTGTCTGCGGAGGACCCTGGCTCCTGCCCCTTCTCTGTGTCTGGTCAGATGGTGCATGACAAGCAGCTGCGCCAGGGACCCGGGCCCAAGGATCCCGCCCTGCCTACTCCCTGCTTTCACAGCAGCTCTCGAGCAGGTCACCACTGAAGGCTTTGCAGCCTAGAGTGGCCTGTGGCCCAATAGTACCATCTGTCCCCGCTTCCTCCCTGGGGCCTACCTGTTCATTCTCATTTTATCTTTTAAGTAGCTTTTTTACAGAGTAGCAGGTGAACCCAGGGGTGGCCATCTACACTTTAGAAAGCAGGTATCAGGGTTCCAGTGTTGGTCCTGTCATCTACCGGCCAAATGGCTATAACTAAGCTATTTATTGGCTGGTGCCTCAGTCTCCTTGCCTGTGAGATGGGAATGATAATGATGCACCCCCAGGAGAGTAGTTACAAAGATCACATAAGTGAACACAAAGCACCAAGTGCACACCCACTCACAGTAAGGGCTCCATGCATGGCTGCTCTGATTTCTATGACCATGGGGTAGAAATGCACCTGGTAGAACTTCCTCAGAAGGCACAGGAGGAAAGGCAGACTTTACGGGCACAGCCTCTTCTGTTCTCCCCAGAGGCAGCCTCCACAGGGAGTTTCGGGGATGCATTGCCAGAAATGTTCACCCAAGCACACGTATTTCTGTGTATGTGTATGGTCTTTAAATTGAGCTGAATGATATATATGTGATTAAGCACATGCCCGCAGATGATTTTGAGTTGCACACATGTTGCGCATGTGCAATTTTTAAATGTATATATGATTTTTAAATTACACGTGTGCTACATGTAATTTAGAAATTACATGCGTGTTGGATACTGAATAGTTCGGGGCATTGTCAGTACCTTGCTTTCTTTCCTTACCCCAGTTTCACAGAGATTTTTACCAGCACAGCTGGACATGAAGAATAGAGAACTCTGACAGCAGAGGTGAAGGATGCTCAAGTCCCTAGGGAAGGGACTCAAGCAGGAAAATCCTTCCAGAAGTACCCTGCAGAGGCTTCATTCAGCTGGCTCCTGACTACACTTAGAGTTTTGTAAAATTTTGTCCCAAAGTCACTGTTCAGCTATAAAAGTCCCTTCTCTCTGGCCTCAGTTTTCCTGTCTATTCAGTGGGTACTGGATACAGCCATCACCAAGTCCTTGTGAAGTTGGGCAGCATGGGGCTTCCAGGGCCCAAGCCAGTTCCAGGTTCGCCCAGCACCAGTGACTTTGGGCTCCAGGCTTCTTGTTCCAGGAGTCGCCCAGGCCCACTTCACACAGCTTCTAAGAACAGCCCCAGGAATGAGTGTCACTGAGGCGTGGAGAGTCGGGTAACCAGGCCAGAGTGGGAAGGAGGCAAATGTCCTGGGACTGCCTGAACCGAACCCAGGGCATTTGGAGACGCCAGGCGGGCGGCCTCGGTTTGTGTTGGACGCCTCACAGCCCGCCCGTGGTAACCGAACCGGCTTTTGTTTGTTTGTCTAAATAGGAAGACAGAGGCTCAGGCTGCCTGGGATGGCTCCACAAACAGCCCGCGGCCAGAGTAGGCGGCCAGGGGGTCTAGCTGGGCAGCCACAGGCCGCGGGGACTGAGGAGGGGGCGCCTGGAGGCCAGGCTACCCGAGCCTGCAAGGGATTGGCAGAGAGGGCAGGCAGGCTGGGAAGTGGGGACCTATGGTGTGGAGCTCCCCCTGCAGAAGCAGAGGGCAGGATGAAAGAGGCTGGGCCCGCCCAGCGCAAGGTTCAGAGCCAGCCTCCCACCTTCTACCTGGCTCTTCCCGAAGCCTCCGCCTCCTCATTCGGTCCCCTGCTCTCTTCCTCCTTCTGCGGTGGAGGGGCAACAGCCACGAACTAGCACCTCCCCAATCAGCACAGGGGACCAAGGGCAGGTGTTTCCTCTGTGGCTGGGAGAGCTGCCGATGCTGGGGAGCTTGAAACCCTCTGATCCTCAAGGCCTTGCATTCTTTCTGTGTTCTTCAGGACATCCTGGGGAAAGTGGGGGTGGGGGTGGTACCCCAAGTCTCACCAATTAGAGAATTGGTGTCTTTTCATGGAGAAGGAGATAGATAGATGATAGATAGACAGACAGATAGATGATAGAGATGATAGATGATAGAAATATGGATGTGGAATTGCACATAGATATCGATATGGATACCAATGTGGATTTAGACATGAATATGAGCATAGGTTTAGGACTGAACCATTTGAAAGAACCATTTTTACAGTATAGATCAACAGTGGACTAACACTGTCAATTTCATATCGTTCGAGCCAATTGTACAATGACATAGATCTAGATGTATACATGTACACACAGACATATAAATATGTATTCCTATTTTTGAATGAGGCAGCAGTCACTGAATTATCAGTCTTTCTGAACTAGCCCAGATAAACCTCCCTGGTCTTTGCACCTCCACCCTGCCTTGAACACACTCGGACTTTGACATGGTTGTATGGTCTCTGTGGTCCAAGAGCAGGGTCACTCCTTCAAGGGCCAGGCCTCTGCTCCACTAATGGAAACTGGACCTCATTGACTTCTTGCAGGGCTGAGCAGCAAAAAGGGGTAAGCTTGGGCATTTAGAGCTGAATCCCTACCGTGCAGTTTATCCTTGATGACTCTGAAGAGGACCCCACCTTCTGGAACCTTGGCTTCCTGTCTTTGAATAGGGGTTATACCCAGGACCTCCTTGGCGGGGTCTTTTTGAAGATGAAATAAGATCTGCCAGGGCCCAACACAGTGCCACACAGTGTGGCTGTAACAGGTTGTGGTTTTCCCTTCTGCCCTGGTCTCTTCGTACTGGGTCTTTCCTAGCTGCCAGGATGGGAGAATTGCTTTGGTCACTCTCTGGGGGAGACGCATGAACATTTTTTACATCACCTTATTTTTAATTACAGAAGTAATCAAAGATCATTTTTAAAATTCAGGAAAGAAAAATAAAGGAAGAAATTAAAAGCTCCCTAATCCTACAACTTGAGACTTCTAGGATTACAATGTTATGCTATGGAGAATTCTTTCGTGTATAAGTAAAGAAAATCTGACTTAAGCCAATTTAAGACAGAAGAAAATGTATGAGGTCATGTGACGAAATGTTCAAAAGTTAGTCAGACATCAACCACAGAGGGCCCAGGCATGAAGTGTGTCATCAGGGATGGACTATTCATCTTTACACCTGATTTCCTCTGTGTGGCTTCATCCTTAGCCAAGAATGATACCCATAAGCAATTCCTTCACCATTACTCCCATAAAGGTCACAGAATTCCATTTGATTCG
>RJWT010046919.1:0-11364 GCA_004365215.1 Cuniculus paca | reverse complement strand
ACCCTATCTCAAAAAACAAAAGGGGGGATGGCGGGTCGGGGGGTTAGCTCAGTGGTGTAAGTGCCTGCCTGGCAAGCACGGAGGTTGGGAGTTCAATCCCTGGTGCCACAAAAATAGAGGTGGGGGGATGGCTAGGTATGTAGTGCAGTGTAGTGTAGTGCAGTGCGAATGTTTTAGGTTGAATCTTCAGTACAATAATCAATAATATAAAAATAAAAAGGAGGAGGGATGTAGCCCGGTGACTGAATGCTTGCCTGACCTAGCATATCCAAGGCCCTGGGTTCAATCCCCAATACTGAAAAAAAAGATAACTAAACCAGGCATGGTGACACAACCCCTGTAATCCCAGCACTCAAGAGGCTGAGACAGTAGGATCATCGTGAATTCAAAGCTAACCTGCACTACAGAGGCAGACCCTGTCTCCAAACCCCCCCAAAAAATGATAACTAAATAGCTATAGAGATGTAAAATAAGAATGTACAATAAAAGTGTAGCCTTGAAGTTAGAACAGTTTAAAGCTCTCCCTCAAGGTTCTCTTCCATTCCAGCACTTCGAGGCATGAAGGGAAACCAGAAAGTACCCTGTACTCTTGCAGCAGGTGTCCTTCAGGTGGCTATTGCTCATTTATTTCCCCCAAGGATTTTACCCCCCAAAGCATCAGTGTCATCTGAAAGAAACAAATATCCTCAATTTATCTGTCTCGAAGACACATCCCTCTCTCCCTCCCCTCCCTATCCTCTCCTCATCCCAAAAGAATCTTCCCTTAACCGTCTCTTTGCTTTAATCTGTCAACCTATTTCCTTCTGCACTCCCTTCACATAATTGATTATAACATTAAATAATTTAAGTTCCTAGGCAGTCCAGGCAGTTGAGCTAAATGACTGACAAGTGAAGGGAAAAAAAGTGATAGAGATGTAAACTAAACGTTCTCAGGACTTCCATTCTAAGCCAAATCTCCAGACCTTTTCTTTATAATTATCTTGAGATAAAGTATATCTAAATTGCCAAGGTTTGAACTTGCAGTTGTTCTGCCTCCCACAGTGCTGGGATTACAAGTGTGTCCACCACACCCAGTTTGTTTCCCTTATACAATTACAAAAAATTATGCCGGTTTAGTGATGTAGCGCTCCTAGAAGCGCTCCTGTCCTGCATTTGTCAAGTTTCTTTCGCATGGGACAGGACAGATAAAATCCCTTTTGAGACACTTTGCTTTTCTATGGACCTTTTTCTATTTTTGAACTTTATTCCAAAATCCTTTCGGACAATTAATCTGAGAGGGTGTTCCACTGCCAGAGAGAAACAATTGAAGAGGATTCAAGGTCTCCAGCAAAGTCCCGCGCGCAGGCTCTAGTATCGCGAGAGGCCTTGAATCCAGGTAGGGGTGGGGCTCAACGGCGTACTTCCCAGGAGCCTTAGCGAAATTCTACTTTCCTAACTGCGCATGTCGCTGCGTAGCCGCGCTAGACATTCCTTGACTTCCGGACCCTCCACGGAGTAAAGCTGTGACTGCTTGGGGCTTACTCCATCTTTCGGACAAAGGGTGTCTCACCTTTCTGCCTCATGTTGGTGAGTGTTTTTACCTGCCTGATTTGTCTGCTGCGGGTCTTAGCAACCAGCCTTTCCCGAGGCTGTTAGAACAGATGCCTTAAGCGGCGTCCCTACCAATTAGGCTTGAGTGCAGCCTGCTGAGGAGTCGCGACTGTCGCTACCCAAGTGCCAGCGGGGCCTCCTTCCTCCTCCAGGATGCTGAGATTATAAGCATACTGCTTCCTAGAGGGCACATGTCCCCGAAAGGGTCGGCACACGAGTGTATTAGTAGGCTTCCATTCATGATTAAAAATTAACCCTTTAAGGCCAGGCTGGTGGTACACGCCTATAATCCCAGCGCTCGGGAGGCTGAGGCAGGAGGATTGCAAGTTCGAGGCCAGCCTGGGCTACATACGGAGTTCAAGGGCATTTTGAACTACATACCGAGACTGTCTCAAAAAGAATAATAATAATTTCGAGTAATATAAGGACTCCATGGTAGAATTTACGATGGATGAACGAGTTACTTCTGCTTTACCCATTACCTTCCGCTGAGTGATAATGTGACATTGAATTTTCTAGACAAATTTGCTGAAAATTACCTTAAAGTACTGAATTGAACCCAGGGCATTTGCGGTGACCTACATCCCAAGACCTTTTTTGTTGTTGTTTTTAGTTTTTTTAAGGCGGGGTCCAGCTAAATTTCTCAGGGTAGCCTTGAACAATGGTCCTACCTCAACTTCCCAGAGTTCTGACTGGATGATGGGCATGTGCCATCTTTCCTGGCTTGAAAAATTAAGTTTCTGATAATGTGATGACCAATTTGCATTTATTGGGGTTTAATGATCTACTGTAATGTATCCTGGGAAAGTCACTGTCCACTAGATGAAATTGTTTCTCAGCACAGTCGTTTGTAAGTTACATGAATTTCTCTGACTGTCCAGTGTGGATTCCCCGGGAGGTCACTCTTCCCCGGGCTCTGTCCAGGTGGCATAGAGGAGCATAGGGCTCTGCCGCATGATGTACTACTGTCCCTTTCCACAACGTTGGAGAAGAAACTGGGCCTTGTGTCTGCGCCTGCATATTCCTACAGCTTCCTCAGAGTCCTCTGGGCAGTGACTGAGGAGATAAACCATGCAGGAAACAGTCCTAGGTCTCATAGTCTGTATGTAACTTAATCTCATTTAAGAAAAATTTGCTTTAATCTCTTACTTGATGAATCATTTTCCTTGCAGAATTCTTTGAAGATTCCACGTAACTTTTTTAGTCAGGTGAGTAAATTAACACTGAATTGTTTTTGGATTAACATTATTTGTCAGGTCATCCTTGTTCTAGCTTGTTAAGCTCCACCTCTGAGACATGTAATCATTGTAGGCCCAGAACATGGATAGTTCTATCCATGTACAAACTTCGCTTCATTTTTGCAGGCGTTTTGGTGTAAATTAAGTGTAATACTCATGCCTTGTGAAAATTGGTTTTTTAATCTTATCAGTAAAATAGTATACTAAAATATTCACATTTTACATGCTCATGTGGTTCGGGGAGAATTAAATGAAAAGGTTCTGAGAATATAGCTCAGTTGATAGAGCACTCCATGTTCCATCTCCAGTATTAGAAAAAAAAGTGAGATTAAAAACAACATAGAGGCATGGTGGCACAAGCCTGTAATTCCAGCATTTGGGGAGGCTGAGGTAGGAGGATCTCCACGAGTTCAAGGAACACCTGTACTATATAGCAAGACCCAGTCTCAATAACTAACTAACTAAAAACAGGAGATAGGGTGGTTTAACCAAGGTCACAATAGCAGAGCTTTCACCTTCAGCCATTTAAATAACATATTCCTGCGCTCCATCCAGGAGACCCAAAGTTTTCTTGCAACTGTTAACCATTAAATAACAATGTTGAGTAGATAAAGTATGGAGTAAACCGTAACTAATTGACCCTAGGTACCTTAACAAGCTGTCTTGCTATATGTTTACTGTGGACATAAGAAAAGACTGCCAGGGTGTCTTAAGGGATGGTGTAATATTTGGGAATGTTAGATTTATCAGTCCACCTTGGCACCAAAGCTTCTTACAGTCACTTGGGCAATGACTGAGGAGATAAACCATGCAGGAAACAGTCTAGTAAACTAAGACTTTCAAGTCGGGCCTGGTGGCGCACGCTTCTGGTCCCAGCACTCAGGAAGCTGAGACAGGAGGATCGTTGTGAGTTCAAGACCAGCCTGGGCCACAAAGTGAGCTCAAGACCAGCCTGAATGGCATAGTGAGACCCTGTCTCAAAAACACCAGGGCCGGGGATCTAGCTCAGTGGCCTAAGTGCCTGCCTGGCAAGCACAAGGTTGAGAGTTCAATTCCTGGTGCCGCAAAGAAAAATAAAAACAACTAAGACTTTCATTTTGAACAAAAACTTCAAGAATATAATCTTGTGTTTCTTTTTATTCAGGAGAAAAGAGCCACATTGGATTTGGCCATTCACGTGTGAGACGTGTTCAAAAACACAGTGAATGCTGCTGCTGAGTGCCATCCAAGGGAAGAGGAAGGGACCCTCAATGCAAGCAGTAGCTCATGGAACCTTAGAAACACTGTGACAAGTTTTTAGCTTATCCGCTGGCTCAGTGGGTTGTGAGCTACTGTTGAGGTGTTTTCAATTCTGTTGCAAATAATGGAGCATGAACAACGCATTAACGTGGAATTTTGTTTCAAACTGCAAAAAACCGCTAAAGAAACACATGAAATGTTAAAATTAGTGTATGGCGATGGTGCAGTGACCATGGAGACAGTTTGGGAGTGGTTTGAGCAATTTCGTAATGTTTGTGAGTCAGTTGAAGACAAAAAGAGTGTCCTTCAACATCAAAAACCCAAAAAAAGATTAAAAGAATAAGTGAAATAATTGGATCAGACAGATAGTTGACCATTCAGGACATTTCAGAGGATATGAAGGTCAGTTCCATTCAAAGCATTTTAACAGATGTTAATATGAACTGAGTGTCAAATTTGTCTCACATGTTTGACTGCTGAGCAGAAGCAACATCCATTTATAATTCTTTTGAGTCGTGCACTTGTGCCATGTCAGATTTTAGTAATGTCATGAGGGGGCAGAAACTTGGGTTGGTGATTATGATCCTGAGACCAAGGTTCAGAGTTCTCAGTGGAAATTATCTGGCTGGCCTTGTGAGAGAAAAGTAAATCAGTCAAGATCCAATGTAAAGGTGATACTGTGTTTTTTGACCTTGATGGGATTGTGGGAGTTGAGTTTGTAACTAGCAAGCCTGAATATTAGAAGAGCTTATTAAAGCATTTAAGAAATGATGTGTGAAGAAAACAGCCTGAGAAATGGGCAGGCGGTTTTATTCTCCATTATGACAAGTTCATGTCATGCATCGCTTGATACAGTGATTTGTTAAAAATGTGATTGTGAGCCAGGCATGGTGGTGCACTCCTGTAATCCCAGCACTCAGAGGCTGAGGCAGGAGGATTGTTGCAAGTTCGAGACCAGCATGGGCTACAAAGTGAGCCCCAAGGTCAGCCTGAACTGCATAGCAAGACCCTGTCTCAAAAAGACCAAAAAAAAAAGTGTACCTTACTGGATCTGACACTGCACATTCTCACTCTTCCCCAACGTCAAGATGACCATGAAAGGTAAGCATTTTCAAGAAACTCAGATTACCAAGGTAGCCACCACAGCACAACTAAAGTCACACACACGGACCACCAGAACCTTTTCAGGGTGTTGCTGAGTTACCCAGGTTGGGCTGAAATTTGTGATCCATCTGCCTCAGCCTCCCAGAGTGTGAGATTACAGGCATGTACCACCATGCATGGCTTTAATACAGCTCTGTAAACTGCAAGTCTGCTATTCCAATATCAAAGACTGTAATCATCCAAGATTTAGTGGTGTGACCCCCAGATACCTTAACCAGTGATGGTGGGCCTCTCAGTTCAGTGCCCATTGACCTCTGTGAGCAGTTTAAGGCACTGGGTATGAGCAGGTCAATTAAACCAAGTATAGCTCTTGATCTTGGCCTCAGTCTCCAGCACGCTCAAAAGAAGAAAGTCTTGCCAAGTTGAAATTTCTCATAATATTTGAATTTTTCCACCTGCTTTGTTTTGTTTCTGTCTTTTTGAGACAGGGTCTCATTACGCAGTTCAGGCTGCCCGTGCGCTCACTTTGTAGCCCAGGTTGATCGCAAACTTGCAGTGATCCTCCAGCCTCAACCTCCGGAGTGCTGGGATTACAGGCATGTGCCACCACGCTTGGCTTTACCTGTTTTTTTGTTTTGTTATTTTGAGATGGAGTCTTGCTATGTAATTCAGGCTGGCCTTGAACTTACAGTAATCCTCCTGTTTCAGCCTCGAAGTGCTGGGATTATAGGCATTCACCATCACTCCTGGGTGTCCACCATTTTCAAGGAGATAGTGGTTTCCAAACAAAACTAGTCCTGTTTTTAAATGAATAAATTGCACATGAAATATACTTAACAGGGCTGAGGATCTAGCTCAGTGGTCTAAGCGCCTACCTGGCAAGTGTGAGGTCATGAGTTCAATCCCCGGTGACGCAAAAAAAAATAAACAGGAACTTTAAAAAAAATACATATACCTAACAATTCAGATAAAACTGCCATACTCATGAAATAAAGGTAACTGTGTGGTTCCTTTACATAGAAATGTAGTGAGGACTTTGGTCAAACTAGTATTAATCGGTTTTATTCAAGGGTAAAAGTGCCTTCCAGTGAATTTGGGGGTATCATGGGGGTAATAACTGATGAGTGACTGGTCATGGATATTGAATGAGAGGTCAAGGTTGAGCACAATTGCTTGTCAGACCAATACACAGTATGTGGGGAAATTGACCAGGGCACTGGTGGCAAACCTGTGGCACGAATTCTTCAGCAGGCTGTATCACTGGAAGCTCTGAAGGGTTTCATCACTGCCTTCGGGGCTAGGAGATTGTGCTTTGCACAGCTAGTGTGTTCCTTAATCTTCTGCCTCCTTTTTGTTGTTTATGGCTGTGTGCCTCTGTTTCCTCATCTTTGAAGTGGAAGCAGTGTGTGTGTGTGTTTTAGGACTGGCGAATGTACCCTGGACCTTTGCTTTGAGCTGCATCCTCGTAGCCGACCTGTTTTTAATTTTGAGACAGGATCTCACTAAGCTGCCAGGCTTGGCTTGAACTTGCAACTCTCCTGCCTCAGCCTCCCAGAGTGCTGGGCTACCTCCTGCTTCTCACATACTTAAATCTAAAGTTCTCAGCTTGCTTCGTGTAAGTTAAGTCACAGTGGAAACCTTGGGAAAGCCCTGCACTCACCACATTTTCCACCAATGGAAGTGGCATTGCTTTACATTTTTTGCACATCTAATTTCTGGTTTAATAAAAATCAATTATAAGTCTGTACCTGCTATGTTCAATGTACATTTTATTTTTTCCAGGCACATGCTTTTTCAACTTTATTTAGAAAACCAAACACAGATCTTAGTATCCCCTCAGCCCACCCAGCCTTGATTTAAATAATTTAGGGAGGGATTGGGAATTTAGCTCAGTGTCTTAAGCGCCTGCCTGGCAAGCTTGAAGTGGTGAGTTCAATACCCAGTAACAAAAACAAAAAAGTAATAATTTAGGGATAAAAGTGGGTGAGCATCAGGACATGAAAACCCCACAGCTGCTGCAGCGCCGGCTTCCTGAGCATATTTTCCTTTGCTGCCAACTTCTTGGCCTCAGGACCAGGGGTGACGGGAGCTGCTGGGTCGGCAGAGGAGGCACCATGCATCCCTTGCCATCCAGCCCCAGGTGCGTCATCGCTGAGCGTGGGCTCAGGGTCCCACTGGATCAGCAAGCTCTTGGTGGTCAGCAGTGTGTGCCAAATGTCCCGCCCAGCTGACCAGTCCAGTTTGAGCACGTTGATGGCCACCTCCAGGTGGGAGATCTTGGTCGGGAAGCAGCTCGGGTGGAAGGCAGGGAAGCCCTTCCCCAGCAGTAGACCCCCAGTGTATGGGGTCCCCCTAGGTCCATTGACGGTGCCCCGCAGGGCTGTGAGGTCCTGCTCACTAGGGGAGACCTTGATGCCGTTCGCTAGATCTGCTGCCAGTGTCATCACCATGTGCACCTGGTAGATGATGTGGGAAGGCAGGATCACATCAGAGGAGTTCCTGGCGGCCATGGCTGGGAACGGGTTCCCCCAGCCCCTTCCTGCATTCTTCATGCTGCCAGCCGGGGTTGAGGTGCTTACTGAGGCAGTGCTACCCTGGGGACCCCTGGTCAGCCCCTCTGCACACCCCACTGGTTCTGATGCCAGCCCAGTACTGCGCCACCATCTGCCCACCTCAGTACGCAGCCTCACTGCTGCATGTTGCTTCAAACATCATAATCAGTGTATTGTAGATACATAGATGGAACCAATGCTAACCATTCTCAAGTAAGTTATTCTGTGATAAAATTGCACTTTTTTAAAATTTTGTTTATTTGTTTGACACAGGGTTTTACTGTGTAGTACAGGCTGGCCTTGAACTCACTATGTAGCCCAGGTTGGACTCAGACTCGTGGCATCTTCTTGCCTCAGCCTCCCAAGTGCTGGGATTACAGGCATGTACCACCACACCTGGCTAAAATTGGATTTTAGTTCACAACTGTGTAAATATTCTTTTTTTTGTGTGTGTGTGGCACCGGGGATCAAACTTATGACCTCGCACTTGCCAGGCAGGCGCTTAGGCCACTGAGCTATTCCCAGCCCTTATCTTTTTGAGACAGGGTCTCACTATGCTGTTCAGGCCGACTTTGAGCTCACTTTGTAGCCCAGGCTGGTCTCAATCTCACAGTGATCCTCCTGTCTCAGCCTCCTGAGTGCTGGGATTACAGGAATGCGACACCAGGCCAGCAAATTTTGTTTTTTCTAGTGTCAGCCTCTGTACTTTTTTTTTTAAATGCAGAAAGTGGTTTATATGTCCTTACCTTCTCATACAATATTAAAGTGGTAGATACTCAAAGGCTAGAAATAGCCGGGCAATTATATGAGAAATCCAAATTCTAAATAAAGCAAAATTAGAAAGTAGGTAGATCTTTCTGAAAACAGGAAACCGAGGCTGAGGATATAGCTCAGTGATACAATGCCTTCCTTGCAAGTGCAAAGTCCCGAGTTTGATTCTCAGTACAAAAAAAATTTTAAAAATACTGGTTTTCAAATAGATCAAGAGATGGAGGGTGTCTTAAGTTACTTTTCTCTTGTTGCTGAGACAAAATATCCAATGCTCAAAATTAAGGAGGGTAAGGTTTATTTAGCTCACAGTTTGTGGAGATTACAATCCATAGTCGACTGGCTCCAAAGCACAGGGGCAACTGTTCAAGCCAGCAGAAGACATAAGAGCAACTAGAGCCAAAAAAATGGGGGAGAAGCAAGCCTCTTTGTTGCTTTTATGTCTTCTGCCAGCTTGAATGGTTGTCCCTGTGCAGAGCCAGCTAATTATGGACTGAAACCTCTATAAACTGTGAGCTAAATAAGCTTTTCTCTCCTTAATTTTGGGCATTGGGTATTTTGTCTCAGCAACAAGAGAAAAGTAGCACAGAAGGAATTTAAAAAGGGAGTTAACATGCTCATGACAGAGCTGAGATTTGTATGTGTCCCTGCCAGGCAGTTCTGATCCATGGGACAGTATTCACATGGGGAGCATGGGACAGTTCCTTTGGAGGGTATAAGCTACCTGGTGGAACAGTCATGCATTTATGTACCTCCAGTGGTTTGAGCTGGCAGGAACATGTTAAAGTACATGTACCAACTCCACACAAGGAATGCAAACATATACTAAAAAAATTTTTTTAAATAGGCGGCCAAGGTGTCATACCTCTGTAATCCCAGCTACTATGGACGAGGACAAGCTCAAGGCCCACCTGGTCAATTCAGTGAGACTCTGTCTCAAACAGGGTGTGGTGGCCCACGCCTGTCACCCCCAGCATCTGTTATTTGCCTAAATCTTTGTTATCAATCAGGTCTTCTGTTTTGTGTGGTAAAATGCACAAAAAAACCCACACCATTTTAAGCAGTTTTTATTTTTGCAGGACTGTGTCAAACCAAGTCTTAACATAATAGCAAGTGCCCTACCACAAGCAACACTCCCACACATTTAAACCAGTTTTCAGGTTGCAGTTCAGGTGCATAACGTATACTGTTGTGTACAGGAAGTGTTTTTGATTTTTTTTCATAAGGGGACAGGGCCTTACTATGCAGTTCAAGCTTTGAGCTCACTGTGTAACCCAAGATGGCCTTGAAGTCAAGGCGATCCTCCTGCCTTAGCCTCCCGAGTGCTAGGATTGCAGACCTATGCCACCACACTAGGCGGCACGAAGTGTTTAATTTTAGACAATTCATCTAGAAGCACTCCACTCCTATGTTTATTAAATTTCTTTCGCAAATGACAGGGCCGATATAATCCTCTTTAAGGCGTTTTGCTTTTCTACGGATGTTTTTACTACGTTGCAAACTTATCCCAAATCTCCTGGCCAATTAATCTAAGAGTGAAGTCCACAGATGGAGGTAAGTGACGGTAAAGAATCTATGTGCTCCATTATGGTCCCGCGCTCAGGCTCTAGTATCGCGAGAGGGCTCTACTCCAGAAAGGGGTGGGGTTCAACTGCGTACTTCCCAGCAGGCTTAGCAAACTTCCAATCCCCTAACTGCGCAGGTCGTACGTACGCTCCCTCCATGAGCTATAAATATGGCTGCTTTGCAGTCTTTCGATCTTTCGGATCGCAGCAACGGCACTAGCGGGTGATTGTGTGCTCTTGGGTGAGTAGTTTGGCCTTCTTGCTGTATATTATATGCCATGGTTCGGCAGCCAGCCTGTCCGAAGGATATTACTGAGAAGAAAGACCTTTAGCGGCCTCCCTAACCAATGAGGCGGGGAGGGCGGGCGTGGTTGCGAAGACCCTGGGGCTGCGTACCAAGTGCGCCACTGCACGTTTCTCGCGCACTGCTGAGCGCAACCCGGCCGCTGCTTCTCGTGGCTGGCTGTTCGTAGTCTGTCCTGCTTCCTAGCAGGCGCCTGTTCCCTAACCGAATTCTAAGCGCGTTTAATGTTGGGACTCCATCTGGGATTAAATTTAAGACTTCATAGTTTGGGAAGAGTTAGCGACCGGCCATACTTGATTTGAATTTCACATGGGTTAGCACGCATTCCCTCTGCTTTTGCATTACTAATCCGCTCCGTGCCCGTTAAGTTGCTAATACTGTGACGACTTAATGATCTTGGAGCTGATTTTTCTTTCGTTTTGTGATTTGACCACAATATACCCGGAAAGATTGCTGTACATCAGAAGAAATTGTTTCTCAGCGCAGTCGGAAGTTACATGCATTGCTCAAACTGGCCAACGTGGATACCCCGGGAGGTCACTCTCCCCGGGCTCTATCCAGGTGGCATAGGGGAGCATAGGGCTCTGCCCCGTGACGTACAGTCCCTTTCCACAACGTTGGAGAAGAAGCCGGGCCTTGTGTCTGCGCCTGCATATTCCTACAGCTTCTCAGAGTCCTTTGGGCAGTGACTGAGGAGATAAACCATGCAGGAAACAGTCCTAGATGTAACTTAGTCTCGTTTAAGAAAAATTTGCTTTAATCTTACCTGGTGAATCGTTTTCCTTACAGAATTCTTTGAAGATTCCAGATAACTTTTTTTTAGTCAGGTACGTAAATCAGCACTGAATTGTTTTTGGAGTAACACTATCTACTTGTCAACTTATTATGATTAGTCGAGCTCTACCTTTGAGGCATTTAATCATTATAAGCGCAAAATACTGCTGTTCATTTACAAGCTTCGCACCGTGTATAATTTGAGTACGTTTTATGTCTTGTAAAACAAA
>RJWT010046918.1:0-11381 GCA_004365215.1 Cuniculus paca | reverse complement strand
CATAGATTTCTGATGTGCCTGAATGTATGTCATGCAAGTAGTCAAGAAGTAAACAAGCAAATGAACAAAAAGTAGAATAATATATGTATATATTATGTATAATTATATATTTATAATGATTAAGACTTATTTTCAAATTAACAAGTATCATTGTCTTAGATGTAATTTTTTATTTTTCTCATTTCATTATTAGCCCTAGAAAAAAGCTCTCCTTCCTATTTAGTTCACAAGAGTTCTGGTGTGAGTATTAATGAATGGAGAACAGCAAAGCAAAGTAGGGATGTGTATAACATAAGTGAGCTTATTGCTCAGGTGAGTGTCTGTTGTGCAGGTCATGTTTGTATCTAGCGAAATTATTATCATGGAGTGTTCAGAGTTCTTTGGAATAGTTGAAAGCCCATTACTAACTCTGAATAACAAACCAAATCCATATTTTATACCTTTAAACTTGATAAAAAAGACTTAGAGGTCTGTGATTCTTCTGTTTGAAGATCTATCCTACTGGGTGCAGTGGAGTTTAAAAATCACGATGACAAGGTTGCCCTTGTCTGGAGGGTTGGTTTCACAGTGCTTTTGAGTTCTCTCTGCAGCACCTGAGGGAAAGTGAAAAGCCTAAAATGAGAAATACTAATGGAGTTTTCTGTTCTGTTGGCAGACTGCAGCTGAATATGTAAAATCTCGACTCCCAGAGGCCCTTAAACAGCATCTTCAGGACTATGAAAAAGACAAAGAAAATAGTGTATTGTCTTACCAGACCATCCTTGAACAGCAGATTCTGTCAATTGACCGAGAAATGCTAGAAAAACTGACTGTATCCTATGATGAAGCAGGTATGTTTGTTTTAACATTCACACACAAAATTTTTTCCATGCAAATTTTTTTAATAGGTCTTGTTTAAATTTAGATGTTTTCCAGGCATGGTGGCACATGCCTGTAATGCCAGCACTTGGGAGGCTGAGGCAGGAGGACTGCCACAAGTTAGAGGCCAGCATGAGCTACATAGGGAAACCCTGCCTCAAAAAACCAAAACCTATTACATGCATGCATACATACATACATACATGCTTACCTTTTTCTGAGGTAGGACATAAAAGGAGAGCTAGATTCAAAGTTATATAATATAGGTTAATAGTATCTGTACAGTTTTAGCATCAAAACTTTTTCAGGAGATTGCTAAACATGGTTCTTAAATATCAAATACTTTTACATGTTTGCCCTTTTAAAAAAAATGGAATTTTCCTGACCTTTTATCAACTATGTACAATTATCTATCTGATCTTTTAAATTGTTACTTCAGTTTTGGTTACCAGCTAAAAACTTTTACATCTCATTATCTGAGAGCTGTTATTTGATTCAGGTATTTTCAACTATAGATATTTTCTTTCCAAAGAGATATTTTTTAAAAAATTGAACTGAGTGTGATGACACATATCTGTAATCCCTGCATGCAGGAGGCTGAGGCAGGAGGATTGCCATGAGTTTGAGGCCAGCCTATGCTACATAATAAGTTAAAGGCCAGCCTGAGCTCTGAGCTACATAATGAGACCCTGTCTCAAAAAAAAATGTTTTTTAATTTTAAGCTGAACTTTATTTTTCATAGCAACTCGAGTGAAACTGATTCCCTAATACCATACCAGAGATTTTGATTACCTGCATGCCTTAAATTAATAAGGAAAACTATTAATGAGATTATGGAAGGACCTCCTTTTAACACTATTTTTATCTTTACATGATCTGTTAGCTAAAGCCCAGTTTTAATGAAACTTGTACAGTATTACTTACAGTTATTAAAATCTTTAATAGAAGGAAATTTGTGCAGCAGAAACGTCCTGATTCAATTTATTGTATCTCTTCACAAAAAAAAGGAGAAAAAGTATAGGAAAATGGATTTCTAATGTTGATAGTATTACTCTGTTTTAATATTAGGAACTGCTTTTATTTCCATAATCTACTTTGCTGCCTGTTCCCCTTCTCAGTGTCTGTACATTCCCCCTTTGACTTGTTCATCCTCCTGCCATAGGACGGGGGAGTAGGCGGGGACCTTGTTTTTAGGGTACATTATAATACAAGCAGTCTCAGTGCTTTATTCTCAACACTTGATTTCAAGCTCAGATAGGACACAGAAGAGTGAATTTTCAAAAAACCTTAATACTGTATTTGCTTACCCACGGATGCCAGTTTTTAGTTATTATGTTGTCTTCACTTGCGTTGCACCCTCTAACCCCTTCACATCTCAGACAGGATCCACATTTCATCCTTGCCAGGATGTCTTTACTTCTCTGACTCTGTTTTATTTTTCTAGACACATTGGGTTTCTTTTGCCTGTTGGATGATTAGTCATTTGGTCACTTATACATTAGGTGTTTGTCTTATTTTTAATAGTCTTCTCTTTAGAAATATTATTCATCTTCTCTTTTATCTTTAATGGAATAAAGTATAGATGTGATCAACGCCAATCAAAATTATGTCTAAATAGTCATAGCCCCTTTGAGATTATAGAACATATATGTTTAGCCACTTTCTACCCCAATACCCATTTTGTGGTCAGAAAACAGACCTCCAGACTTCCCTGAAATAACACAATCGCTTAGTTGTGGAACTGAGAGGCTAATATCCTAGTTACTAAACAAGCAGTGCTTTTACCATGTAAAGTCACAGCGGGAGTCTGGAGACCTAGGAATTTCCTGTGGCTTGACCCTCTCTCTCCTTCAGTTCTTGCTCTCATCCTGGCAAGGAATGCAGGGTGGAGCGAAGCTGACTCAAGATCCTCTAGGTTGGCTGGCACTGAATGAAAAACTCAGAAAAAACGGAAGTAGTGTGAAGCTGAAGTTTACTTATAATATTGCAAAGGCGGGGGCAAAGCTGTCAAGCAACAGGTTTGCTCTGCAGGGAGAGCTGGAAAGTGAGCTCCTTGGAATGCTGTCCTTGTTCTGCCCATTTTTATAGGGTTTTAAACCAATCAGGGTCTTAGCCTTTGTTGCTGGGTTGAGATTGTTGCTAGGGTGGGCTAAAGTTTATGGAGTTTTAGGGAGTTTCCAGTATTCTTAGAGGAAGCAGGTCTCTAAGAATAACTGTTCCACATCTATAAAGGTTTCACAAAAGGGCAATTTCCAGTAATCAAGTGGTCATTTTGTTTGGTGGGGGCGGATACTGGAAATCAAACTCAGGACTTCGCACATGCCAGGTAGGCACTGTACTGCCGACCTGTATCCTCGGCCCCAGGTCATTATTTTTATAGCCGTCACCCATGCCACATTCGTCATACCCTACTTTTCTCCCTATCTCCCCTTCTCACTGTCCCTGTGCTTCCCCCTCTGACTTGATCATCCTACTGCCATAGGATGGGGATGGCAGGCAGAAGACAGCAAAGCAGGCAAGAGACCTTAGCAGCATCTTTCTGCCTCTTTTATACTATATCAAGGCTGCTGGGTTTAGGGCCGGTGCCAAACCAATCAGTGAAATGATTTAGTAATCACCCACCCTTTATCTTAGCATTAGCACACTCTAGATCCAGCCATCTCTGAAAAAGCCTCACCGATGACTGTGTGAGTCTTTGGGAGGACTTCTAAACATAAGCCATAACTGGTAGGCATGGCAACCTGCACTTGGCAGGGCAGTGTTGCCCACACAGAAGCAGGTGTCAAAACCACAGTCAGCTCTAAACCACAAAGCTGCTTGAAAACTGATTGTTGCTCATAGCCACACAGAGACTGCCTTTTCTACTTCCTAAAAAGGACTTGGGTCTTTTAACTTTCCCGGGGGGTCTCTTGTGATCCTACAACCACACTAATACAGGTTCTCATTTGCATAGTATTTGTCAAATATTTAGCAGTGTACTGTACTAGGTAATTCAAAAAGAGAGGGGAGAGCATTGAAAAGATGAGCTGAAATCTGAGATGCAGAAAACAGGTCTTCTTTAATGTCTAGTGAGAAAGCTAAAGCATACTTGTGTACCCTCTAGGTAAAAATTCTCTAGGAATTTGAGACTAAAGATAACCAATAATATTCAATATTCAACTGGTAATATTAAAGTTAAACTGAGATGTGGTGGTCAAGTGAAAGTGGTTTAGGTTTTACATGCACTTCTTTAGGGGAGGGCATCAGTATAAACCATGAAACAGAAATGCTGAAAGTGGTTTTGTGAAGAAAAGAGGAATGCATTGTAATAGATGAAGGGATACAATTAGATACCAAAATGGTAATAAATGTCAGTCATAACCCTCCATCACCCAATTTTTTTTCTTCTTAGGAATAATTTTCCAATTTCCTGTATTGTTGTTGAGCAGCTATGATCTTCAGAGGAACACATGTGCTTTGCATAGCCTGTATGGGAAACTACTCGGGTACAGAATTAGCCTATCATAAACTCTGCCAATGGAAATAAACAGAGGTTTCAGAATTAAAGACTCTAAATCCCAAAATTTCACTCTAGCTTAACTGATGTTGCTAGCAAATTAATCTCTTAGAATCTGTTTCTTCATCTCTAAAACTGAGCTAATAGTATTTCATGAGGGTATTATAATAACAAAATGTATCAAGTTGGAATCATGCTAGAAATCAGATTGCAAATATCGAATTATGCCACTAATGGTGCATGAGAACAGATTTAGATCTTGTCATTTCCTCAAACCACTGTAAAATATTTTTAGCATCTTTTCTTAGCACGTAGTATTTGCAGAGGTAGAGAGGATTTCTGAAAAATGATCTTCCGAAGCTTTGATAAGTGAAGTGGCATCTAGTTGTTTCCACTCCAGGCTTAGTTTGCCTTTGGTCATCACTTCACAGCAGGATTCAGAGTTGCAGATTTGGTGGGGCCTGTGTATGTATGGATAAATGATTCTTATTGTATGTTGGGTGTTTTTTTTTCTTTTTTTAAGAGTAGGAAGAATTTATTGAGAAAAGAAAGGCTTCTGTCTAAGAGGGACAGAGAAGGAGGTCCAAAATGTGGGTTTCCCACCAACCCTGCTTCTCAAGGGTGTTTGTTAGCAAAGCCACAAGGTGAGGTGGGCTTAAGGTGGAACAGAACTATAAGCAATCAACAAGATTACAAATATAGTCACTTAGATAATATTGATCCAGTAGCAAATCATAGGATGGGTATGAGGTGGGACAAAACTATGGTCAACCAAAAAGTTTACAAGTAGGGTAAGACTGATTAAATGGAGATCAAACAGGGAAACAAGTCATGTAGCAAGCGCACATGGGCTCATTGTATGTTGTAAAATCAAAGTCACTGCCTCTTCCTCTATAACTTGCATATTAATGATTTCAATCAAAGTAAGAGGAGAAAATAAGAAAAAAGATACTATTTAACAGAAAAAATCTTTCATCATAATACAAAGGAATTAGGATAGAAACTTGATAATGGCATCTAATACCAGGAAATATAACCTTACTATACTAAGACACTCATTTGCTTGAACTGCTTAGATTCTTTCCATGCTATCCCAGTTGTTTTCACTTTCTCACATTCTTAGTTCAGCTCTCCCAGTTTTAGGAAAGATTTAATTGTTAGTTAAAAGATATCCTGGTCTCCAGAGAGGTGAATTTGTGTTTAATGCTCATCCACTGATAAATCAGCCTGAGTGATTTAATGACAGTTATCACCATCTGTGGTTCCTAAATGTCTAAGACCTAATTAATAAAAAAAGAAATCCTTAAACATTGTCTAAAAGCATTGACTTACAACCTTTTCTCCTCCTTCCCCCCTTTTTTTTCTGTTTTCCATCTGTGTGCTCTTTTTTCTTTAAATAATATGTAACATCCATAGTTGACTATCTAGCAATCTGAAATTCAGCAAAAAAATGGGAAGTGACAGCCACAGTCCATATCACAGAATTAGTGGACAAGTTCATACAACGTAGGCTTTAGATTATAATCCACTATCCATATATTTCTATTTTATATAGTTCTGACTTGTTGAGTTATATTTTCCAGTGGTTTTTTTTTTTAAGTTTTTTTTTCTAACGCTAAGTGTTACACTTTGGGGGGTGGTGGGATGCTGGGGATTGAACCAAGAACTTCATGCATACTAAACAAAGTGTTGTACTTTAATTGCAAAAATAAGTAAAAGATGTAGAGTAACATAATTAGAGAATAGTAATTGTTAGTAATATTACTATTATAAACATTTTGGTATATTTCCCTTGCTCTGTGCATTTAAGAAATGTAGTTGACTCGTTTTATATTTTGCTATTTTCTCTTAATGTTATTACTTAAGTACGTCCTCATTTCATTAAAATTTCTTTATATAAAAATAATTTAATGGCTACATAATAATTTATTTGAAGTAACCACTGAATATTCACTGGTATGTTAGACATTTATTTTTCTTTTGCTGTTGTGCGTAATATAAGAAATGTGGTATGCATTTGTGTGCATTTTATATTATTACTGCAGAGAATAGATTTCAGAAGATATAAGAGTTTAGAATTAGAATTGGGTGGGGAAAGGGAATGATACTTGGAAGGGGATGATACTTGAGAACAGTAAGAATGAGAGCAATGAGTGAATCCATAAAAAGCTGTTCTCAAGTCCCTAATACTGTACCACACTCACAGACTCCATCGTGGAACGCATGTCATTGATGTTCACAATGGTGACCTAGATTCACAAGAAAAGGTTCAATAATATGTATTATACTCTGGATAGAAAACAGGAGTTGCATAAACCAGTGCCTTAGTCCATTCAGGTTATTATAACAAAATACCCCAGACTGGGTGGCTTATGCACAATAGAAATTTATTTTAGATATTACAGGAGGCCAGCAAGTCCAAGACTACGGGTGAACAGTTTCAGTGCCTAGAAGAGCCTGCTTCTTTATAGACAGCTGTCTTTTCCCTCTAAGTTTGGCAGAAAGGGTGAGGGATATCTGGGACCTTCTATGCCAGCACCAGGGACCTCTCATGACCTAATCACCTTTCAGAGACCCACCACCTAGTATCATTACTGTGGGGGTTAAGTTTCAGCACATGAATTTGGTACAAACTTTTAGACCATAGTAACAGCTTAGAAAAATTTTTATCCAAATAATTTGTTTTGAGGATTATAGGAATAAATAATGTTTTGTGTTATAACTGGAAGAGGATTTAGAAACCAAAGACCCAGATTATATTCCTGGCTGTGCTGCTAAGCAGATATGTGACTTTAAATAAGTCTCCAAGACGTCCTAAAGTCCTTTTTCCTATAAATTGACAGCATGAACAGACTCTCATGGATGTCTTCCAGTTCATGAAACTGTTTCTGGTGTCTTGATAATCAAAAATTCAGGTAGCTATTGTTTCTGCTATTGATTTTCTTTTTGCTCCATTGCTGTTCTCTCTCCTCACACAGTCCATATAATTTGTACCTAATACTTGATTTAAAAAAGATCACCACTAAGCTTTTTTCTTAGTATCTGCATATAAATAGACCTGGTCATACTGACGTTGGTAGGATGAAGACTGACACAGTATGACTCAAGCAAAATTAGGTTTTAGAGGAAGAGGTTCTGAGTTATCATTCATGAATACTCATTAAAATAGTTTAGGTTTTTTTTCTGTACTGGGGATTGAACCCCTACCCTCATGCTGTACCACTGAGACAACTGTTCTACCACTGAGCTACATTCCTAACACTAAATTCTTCTTCTGTTACTGTTTATTAATGGTAAGCAAAATCCAGAATAAGAAGTAAGGTGTAGTTTGCATCTGATCTATTAGTGTCTTTATTCAGGTTGAAGTGTAAATTAATATACATTTTAATAAATTGGGCTTAGCATAGAGAAATTTCGAAGGAGAGTAGTGACATGATGTAAGAAAAAATTAAAACAGTGTTTTGCCTATATTGACAGTAACATTAACCTAAATACTCATTATTGTTACACTGGATGAAAGTTAAAAGGCTGAAATACCAAAAGAGGGGATTTTTATGCATGTTTGTAATCATTATGTTGATGTACTATTATGTTTCTTTAATCTCAAATTCTATTTTTGTTTTCTACGTGTAGGCATAAATAAGTAATTTTAATATTCTCTTGTTAAGGATAAAGTAGTGCTAGGTGTGGTGATACATACTTATAATCCCAGAATTTTGGGAAGCTGAGGCAAGAGGATCACAAATTCAAACCCAGCCTGGGTAATTTAGTTACTTAGTGAGATGCTGTCTTAAAATTAAAAATTAAAAAGGTGGGGGTAGGGACTGGGGCTGTAGCTCAATGCTCTGGATTCCTTCCCCAGTACTGAAAAAAAAAAACAACACACACCCCTACACACAGAGAGAATCAAGTAGCATGGTTTGTAATGCCTTGTGTTGGAGGGAATTGTGGCCCTTTTTATTCTGTGTTGTAGACTCGAGCCATAAACCCTGGGAGCAGGAGTCTGGAAGTAGGAGTAGGGGCTATGTGCTTTTCCCTCTAGAGAGCTGAGTGTACATGTAGTGTAATGCTCAATGGTAGCATCTTGCTGCAAACCTTGAGAGAGCTGCCTGAGTTGCCACTTAGATCTTCTTCTCAGAGCTCATCTTAAACCAGCAAGGGCTCTGTTTCCATTCTTACAGTTTACTAGAAACCTCTATTGCTTTCCAATGAGCACATGATGTAAGCATGTTGAAAAAGTACTTATAAGTAGAACATGAACCAGATAGTGCAGATGAGGAAAAAGAATTCAGCTGCTGTTTATTGTGTTTATTTGAGCTTCAGTTAAAGATAGGGACCTGCAAACCATTTACAAGTGTCACACAGTCACATACACTGCCCCAGAGGAAGTGAGGAAAAAAAGAGCAGCATTAATTTTTCAGCCTGTGTTTTGTGATTTCCTGATGTAGCTCAATGCTAGAATTCCTGAGAGCTGAGCCTAAGCAAAGCTGTCTGCTGTGAAGATGCACCCGGCATTGTAATGTAGGATCAGGGGCCTGGCCAAGATCCCCAACTTCCCAAACGAGTGTACGGCAAAGGCTTAAATAAATATGACAAGTGGTATGATTTTAGGGCTCCAAGAGGATCACAACCCTCTAGCTGAGTTCGACACTCTTGGGGCTGAGACAAAGAGCTTCTCTGGGCGGCCTATATTTATTAGGTTTTTAAACAAAGAGAGAGGCTACTGAGGAAAACGTGGGAACTTGGGAGTCCTTCAAAGACTTCTCCAAGTAGTAAATTATGTCAGTTTAGGAGAACTGTCTTATCTCCACGATGACATTTATGGTAGGAGTGAGATGCCTGCAGCTGCAGTCTTTACTTAATTGGGATTGGAGCCAGGTGTCCTCCACTGTGGCCTTATCTTGCCCTTTGAGGTGTCTCCTTGTTCTTGGGTCAGTCATACCCCAGCCATGCTGCAGCCCTGCACATACATTTAATTTCCAGTTTCAGTGGCTCCCAACAATTTAGTTTTTGAAAAAATAGCTTTTAAAAGGATAGGCAAATGTGCTGTTGGCAATTAAGGATGTAACTAGAGGGTTACATCCTATTGAATTTATTTTATTCTTAAAATAGATGATACCTAATAGTTATATTTGTGTTTTAATTGAGCCATTAGTGTCATAGTAGTCAGTGATCTCAAAAGGAAAGCCGGTACTGTCATGGGGGAAAAATTGAACCTTCATTCAGAAACCAAACCCAAGAAAGAAAGTGTGAATTATTTAGGGTCCTTCCAGGTTTCCTGAGCACACAAAAAATTCAGTGAAAGGCATTTGCAGGGAATTCTTCACTCTAACAAATAGTGAATTTCTCACTACATTTCTCAAACAGGTCCTAGGAGAAGAGGTGAGACACTAAGGTTTCCTTACTTTATATATTCAATCAGGACCCCATTTCTGAATTCCAGAGATATCCCCCAGGAACTTGCTGACAGGAAATAGAGGATTTGGATGGAAGGAAGAAACAGGAATCCCTCAAAAGACTTAAAAGTTCAGTATTGACTATGCGACCTCTGACACTTGCTTTCAATTAAAAATTTAAGTATTTTATTTTTCTCTTATAAGAGTAACATAATGTATATTGTAGTGTTTTTAAAATATGGGTAAAAAAAGGTAGAGAATAGTCTCTGATCTTATCACCTAACCATTTCTGCCATCTTCAGAATATTTGCTTCAAGTCACTTTTCTCTGCTGGATTTTAACTGTTTATGCTCAATTTTGTATCATTTAAAAAAAAAACACTGAACTGTTTCTTCATGTACTTATAGATTACTTAGAAATGCAATTTTTAGTGGCTGTAATATCCTATCAAATACATATGCCAGGGTTGCCATTCTTGTAAACTTTTAATATTTTTATTATGGTCTGTTTCTTTTGTTCACATTTCAGCTCTGTTCACCATATAGAATCCTGGAAATTGGAGGTTTATTTTTTATCGACAAAAAAAATAAGAATGGTAGTATGATTAACAAAAATATTCGGAGACTTTTTTAATGCAACCAATTATTAGCAATGTTACAGTGGGAAGGGAGAAAATAATAGGTTGTCAAAATTCACATATAAATTTAAAAACACCTTTCTGGACAATAATACCAATCTTTTTAACCAAGCTGCTCTGAGTTTTAGTTATAATTCTTTCACTTTTATTTCATAAATTTTAAAAGTCTAAATATCTTTTGGTGGTGGGGAGCAATAATTAAACAAAGTGACTTTGCTGTCTACAAAATAGTAAACTACCTACCATGGCTGTTCAGGAGACCCAATGATGAGATTCGTAAGCTCTAGGTAGGCTTCTGTATACAGGGTGGGACACTGCACTCTTGCTTGGTTTTTCAGTTCTAAAAAAGAACATTGGATAGGATATTTTCATAGGTCTTTTCCCAGTTTTAACAATGTGTGATTCTGTTCAGTTCATTAATATTCATTGATGTATTCATTTAGCTATACCATGGGAGAACCCATGAGCCAGACATAGTGCCTGCCACTGAAAATGTCCAAATGACCTCATGGCACTTCAGTTCAGGTACAGAATGTATGAACAATGTCTTTATGTAGTGTGTGTGTGTGTGTGTGTGTGTGTGTGTGTGTGTGCATGCTCTGTGCATGTTCATCATATACATTGTGTTGGATGAGAGGACACAGTTTATAGAATAGATAACTGCAGGTCAGTGGAATTGGTATAGGGGACAGTAGATAGGCAGAGGAGGAATTAAGTTTGGGATTGTGTTTTAATTACTTGTCACTGAGATGCAATACCTGACACCCACAAATTAAAGGAACAAAGGTTTATTTTGGCTCAGTTTGTAGAGATTTCAGTCCACAGTCTGCTAGCTCCAAGGCCGGGTGGCATGACAGAGGAGAAACAGCTCGTGGCAAGGCAGCAGGAAGGAGAGAGAGGGATCAACGGAGGAGGAAAGGAGATATAACCTCCTGTAACGCCTCTGCCAACCAGGCTTTGCCTTGTCACATCACTCCCAGCTAAAAATGCATCA
>RJWT010046917.1:0-11388 GCA_004365215.1 Cuniculus paca | reverse complement strand
TAAAAGTAATATCATTCTAGTAATTATGAAAGTAATGAAGTGAGACAAGATAATGCAGAAAGGTATATTGTAATATAAAAATACAGCAAATCTAAGAACTCGAAATAAATGTTAATAAGCAAGAAGTTATATCATTATGAATGCAAAGGTCTTCCCTAAAGTTTATTCTTTATAATAAAGTAAACATTTAAAATATTGCCTGGTCCATCTATTGATAGCATCATCCACCTAGGAAATATTCAGTTATAAATATCAGTATGATACTCAATTTGAAATTAAAATTATTTACTACTCAGTAAAGAAAATGAAGGATACCATAACAAAATGAACTCTAAAAAATGAGCTTCTGGTGCCTGAGGCAATGACCATTATCATCACCTGCCTGGCATCACCAGGAACCCAGAAAATGACAAAAGAAAGAAACACAAATCAGTCTCAGACCTCCAGCCCACCCTGAACAAGTTCAGGAGTCACCAACATAGAAGATAATGCGAGCCACATATCTGAAATTTCTGAAATAGTAGAAACTGAAGTAAAAAAACAAATCCATGAGGCTACAGAGAAAATTGGATCAGAAATAATCTCTCAGGTTAAAAAAGAAATGTCAACATTTATAAATGAAATGCTTAGCACAACTGGAGCAGAGATAAATAAGAAAATAGATAATGATAGCAAGAGGATGAAAATCGTGATTGATGAATGAAACAAATAGGATGTATGAAACAGATCCACACACATATCCAGGGAATCAAAACTTCCATTGAAAGCTGGCAAAACCACTTGAATCAAACTGAAGATAGGCTTTCAGACCTTGAAGACAGTGTCACAGCTAGTGACCATGAAAGGCAAGATCTCTTGAAAATAACAAAATATCAGGAAACAACAATTCAACAGCTAGAAGACAATACAAAAAAAATAATCTAAAAATAATGCATATCAATGAAAAAATAGGGAACACAAACAAAATAAAAATAATATTCGCAGAAGTAATAGCAGAAAATTTCCCAAGTATGGAAAAAATCTGACATACATATGTAAGAGGCATATAGAACCCTAACTAGCCATAACCAAAATAAATCTGTACCTAGACATATAATAAGATCCCAGATTCAGCACAAGAACAGAATATTATAAGCTGTTAGAGAAGAGAAACAGATCACCTATAAGGGGAAGCCCATCAGAATTATGGCAAGCAGCACAAACTCTCAAGGCAAGAAGAGCTTGGAGTGAAGTTCTTCAAGTCCTGAAAGAAAGCAACTTCTACCCAGACTGATACACTGCAAAACTATCTTCCAAAATCAATGGAGAAATAAGATACTTCCACAACAAAGAACAACTGAAAAGATTCATGACCACCAATCCAACACTACAAAGTATACCAAAAGATATTCTAGATGGAGACAAAAATGACAATTCCATGAACAACAACAGAAAGAAATCACCAAGCAGGGCAAATAGTTAAATAGAGGAAAAGCAGGGACTGAAGAACAAGAAAATAACGTGACCAAGAGAAGCCAATATTTATCAGTTCTTAGCATAAATGTAAATGGCCTCAATTCACCAATCAAAAGAAACAGACTGGCAGAATGGTTCAAGAAACAAGATCCAACAATATGCTAGATACAAGAAATGCATATAATTAAAAAAGAAATTCAAAGATTAAAAGTCAGAGGATGGAAAACAATACTCCATGCAACAGGAACCCAGAAAAAAGCAGGGTAGCTATCCTATTTGCAGATAATATGTCTTGGTTACTTTTCTGTCATTGTTGAGACAAAATACCTGATGCCCAAAATTAGGAAAGGAAAGTTTTATTTAGCTTACAATTTTTGGAGGTTTCAGTCCATAGTCAGCTGGGTGGTGATGTGCTTGAGGGGCAGCCATTCATGGTGACATCAAGGGTCAAGAACAAAAGAGCAAAAGAGGAAAGTATGCCTCCTTCCCTCTCCTATATTGTAGGCCAGCTCCTCGTCTCTGGGCGGTGCAGCACTCACACCACCGATCTCAATGCTAGACAATGAACTGACCACAAATGCTAGACTCAGCTGCTTCCATGACTGCATGAGGCAAACCATAATACAATGTGAACTTCAAACCAAGAATGATTAAAAGAGATAAAAAGGTCATTACATACTTGGTAGTGGAAAAATTCAAGAGGAAGAAATAATAATCATGAATATATATGCACCAAATACAGAATCACCCAACAGTATAAGGCAAATATCAATATATATGAAAAATCATATAAACAATGACTCAGTTATAATTGGGGACCTTAATACCCCATTGTCACAAAGAGACAGATCAACAAAATACAGAAACAGCAAAAAAAAACAGCTGAATCAAATTTGTGAGCAAGTGGACTCAGTAGATATTTACAGAGTGTTGCACCCAACGACTTCAGAATATACATTCTACTCAGCTGCACATGGGATGTTCTTTAAAACTAGAGCATATACTAGCCCATGAAACATGCTTAAGTAATTACAAAGAAATTTAAATTACCCCATGCATATTATCTGACTTCAGTGCAATAAAGTTGGAAATTGATGACAATAGTAACTGCAAAAACTCCATAAACACATGGACATTAAATAACACCCTCCTAAACAACCAGTGGGTCACAGATGAAATTAAAGAACAAATTAAACAATATTTACACCTAAAGAAAAAGCAAGTACAACTTACAGAAACCTGTGGGATGTAATGAAAGCATTTCTAAGAGGGAAATTTATAGCAGTGAATTCTCTGGAAAACAGACCACAACCTAAAGCTATACCTAAATCTTCTAGGAAAAGAAAAGCAAGTCAAGCACAAAGCCCAAAGAATGGAGGAAATTATAAAAATCAGAGCAGAAATTAATGCCATCGAGACTCACAAAACAATACACAGAATTAATGAATTGATGAATTGGTTCTTTGAAAGAATAAATAAAGTTACCTGGCCAACCTTATCAAAAAGAGGAAAGAAAAACTCGAATTCATGCAATTAGAAATGAAAAGGGTGAAATCACTACACAGCCTGTGAAAATTCAGAACAACATCAATACTTACTTTGAAAATCTATACTCTTGTGGGGTGGAAAACACAGAAGAAATATACAGATTCCTGGAAACATATGAATTACCAAAACTGAATCAAGAAGATATAAAAATTCTGAATAACCCAATATCAGTTAATGAAATTGAAAGTGTAAATAAAAACTTACCAACAAAGTAAAGCCCAGGTCCTGATGCATTCACAACTGAATTCTACAAGAAATTTAGAAAGAAGATTTAATGCCAGTATGCCTCAAACCCTTTAATGAAATTGAAAGAGTAACAATTCTTCCTAAATCATTCCTTGAGGCAAGTATTACCCTGATACAAAAACCAGAGAAAGACCCAGTCAAAAAAGAGATGTACAGGGCAATCTCCCTAATAAACATAGATGAAAAATCCTCAATAAAATACTAACAAACAGAATGCAGCAAATTATCAAGATTATACGGCATGACCAAATGAGATTCATCCCAGGAATACAGGGATGGTTCAACGTATGCAAATCAATAAATGTAATACACTATATCAACAGAATAAAAGACAAAAATCACATGATCATCTCAATAGATGCAGAAAAAGCTTTTGATGAAGTCCAACATTCATGGTAAACACCCTACAGAAAATCAAAATAGATATTGCTTCAATCTGATAAAACCCATCTATGACAAACCAACAGCAAACATCATACCAAATGATCAAAAACAAAGATTTCACTCTAAAATAAGGACCAAGACAAGACTGTTCACTATCACCACTCCTATTCAATATAGTTCTCAAAACATTAACTAGAGCTACTAGACAATAGAAAAATAAAAGGAATAAAGATAGGAAATGAAGAAATTAAATGATCATTATTTGCAGTGACATGATACTCTACATAGGTAAAGACCCCAAAAACTCCAACAGATGTCTAGAATTAATAAGCAAATTCAGAAGCATAGCTAGGTACAAAGTCAATACTGAAAAGTCAATAGTATTCCTGAACACAAACAATAAACGGAGAGACATTAGGAAAACTACACCCTTCACAATAACATCAAAAAAATGAAATACTTAGCAATCAATCTATCAAAGGAAGTAAAAGTTTTATGCATTGAAAATTATAGTATTCTAAAAAAGAAGAGAAATTCAAAAAATGAAAATCCATCCTTTGCTCATGCACAGTAAGAACCAGCATTGTGAAAATGGCCATACTCCCAAAACTGTTACACAGATTTAATGCAACCCCTATCAAAATCAAAATACCATTAGCATACCTCACAGATCTAGAGAAAACATTCCTAAAATTCATATGGAAGCATAAGAGACCTAGAATAGTGAAAGTAAGATGGCAACAAAGGCAAGGTGGGAAGCGTCACAATCCCAAACTTGAAATTATACTACAAAGTTGCTATAATAACATGGCACTGGCAAAAAAAAAAAAAAAAAAAAAACCAACCTGAGGATCAGTGAAACAGAACAGAAAGTACAGACACAACTACCAACACTCAACCACCTTATCTTTGAAAAAGGGGCCAAACATTCACTGGAAGAAAGATAGGCTCTTTAATAAGTAATGATGAAAAAACTGGCTTTCTACACACCACAGACTTAAACAAGACCCATGCCTAACACCCTGCACAAAAATGAAGTCAAAATGGCTCAAGGATCTAAATATTAAAACAGCAACACTAAATTTGCTGGAAAACAAAGTAGGCAGAAATCTCAAAGACATAAGTGTAGGCAAAGAGTTCATGAACAAAAACCAAACTTCACGGGAAGTACTTACAAAGAACAACTGCAATTTCATCTTGTTAAAGTTTTTGCACATCAAAAGAAATCACCAACAGAGTGAAAAGAAAACCCACAGCTTGGAAAAAGATTTTTACCAACTGTCCCTCAGACAAAGGACTCTTATCTAGAACATATAAAGGATTGAAAAAAATCAGGTTGTCCAGATTCAAAGATCCAATCCAAAAATGGGCATGTGAGATGAATACACAATTCTCAGATAAAGAAATACAAATGACAAATAAATATATGAAAAAATGTTCACCATCATCAGTCATTCAAGAAATTCAAAGTAAAACACTGAGATATCATCTCAATCCAAAAAGAATATCTAATATCAAGAAATTAACCAATAACTACTGCTGGCAGGACTGTGTGGAAAAAGGGACCCTTCTCCTTTGTTGATGGGAGTGTAGACTGGTACAACCACTGTGGAAATCAGTGTGGAGATTCCTCCAAAAACTAAGACTACAGTTTCCATTCAACCTAGCTATTCCCCTTCTGGGTATTTCCCCAGATTAAAAACATCGTATCACTACGATATATGTATGCCCATGTTTATAGCTGAACAATTTGTAATAGATAAATCTTGGAAACAACCCAAATGCCCATCAACTGAGGAATAAATAAAAACGATATGGTACTTTTATACAATGGAGTACTACTTAGACATAAGCAATGCTAAACTCGAGGCTTTTTATAGGTAAATGGATACAACTAGAAACTATACTCACAAATCAAACTTGCATGTGTAAATACTACATTGTCTTGGTGTTTTAAGAAAATGAGAGAGTAAATATGATCCAGAAGTTACAATAGATATGGTGAAAGGGAAGGAAACTGCTCAAAGAGAAATTATATTGTTAGATCAGTCTTGTGTGTATGTGGCAACCTGGGAAACTGTTTTGAAGATAGCAATGTGCACTATAACAACCATTGTTAAATTTCTATCTTGTTTGAAAATCCTATATCACTATTGTTTGTTGTTGCTGTTGTTGTCATTTTGCTTTTGTTGTTGTTTTTGGATTGTTTGCTTGATTTTTCTGGGTTTTCTTTTCTCTTTAAAATAAAAAAAAATGAGCTTCTTAAAGTACAATCAGCCATTTATAAGCAATATTTCTACATTTCTTGTTTACTTTTGGACTTCTTCAACTCCAAACTAGGTAATGTTACTTTAAAAAAAAGTTTTATATATATTAAGTGAAGTCCAAATGTTGATGTGCAATTCATTTGTGGAATATAGAAGAGGATGTTTAGGAAAAAAAATGGATGCGACTTGAGACCATAACTCATAAGTGATATAAACCAAACTCACATGTGTAAACAGCGCAACGTTTCTCTAATGTAAGAAACTGAAAGACTCAGTAAGATACAAAATTCCTGATAAATATGGGGGAAAGGTTCTGAAGTCCAATGGTGCTTTTATTCTTTGATTTGATTGGGTTAAGTCTTTTCTACTATTTGATTATAATATGTGAGAAGATAGGAACAGCTCTTTTGAAGAAAACGGGACATTACGGTAGCCATTGTTGGTTTCTTGTTGTCTGACTTGAAGGCCTGTAGTGCTTTCACTCTTTTGTTTCATCTGGTTTTATATTATTTTGTTTTGTTTGAGTTTATTGTCTGTAAATGTATGAACAACCATTTCAAAGAAGACAAGAGACATTAGGGTAACCATTGTTAATCTCCTGTTGTTATGTTTTGAAGACCTGTATTGCTTGCAGTGTTCTGTTCTGAAATGCTATATTGTGTTTGACTCTATCCTGTTTTGTTTAGCTTTATTTTGTTTTGTTTTGTTTTGTTCTATTTTCTTTAAAATAAAAAAATAAAAAGAATGGGAGGTCTCCACCACTATGCTGTCTACAGAGCAGACTTACCATAATTCTCACTTACGAGTCACAGTTCTGCATAACTGTAGGAACTTTTGTTTTGTATCTATCCTTACACTGGCTTTCCAAGAGCAGTTATACCACACCATGTGGCTTCACCCTCCCAAAATTTAAAGAAAATTATATTTTTGAATAAAAATATCTATGGCCTGAGTCATCTAAAATCCTAACTTTTGAATCAAAAATGCATTTCAGTAAACCACTCAAATATTAAATAAAACTGAGATTTTAAATAATATGTTTGAAAATTATTTTCAGTATTTAATACAAGTGATCATTTTTCACTAAGAAAAATGTTATTTAAGTAGACTCCAACAGCATAGACTTCCTATAAAACAATCCAAATAATGAACTAAAAAACAGAACAGAAAAAGTTTTGTATATATTAAGTGAAGTCCAAATGTCGATGTACAATTCATTTGTGGAATACAGAAGAGGATGTTTAGAAAAAAAAACAGTTCAATGAGTAATTTATGACTTTTGCAGGATGTTTGGTCTCTAATGAATAACTCATGAGCCAATGGGGTTTCATAATGAGCAACATGTCTAGGATAGATAGAAGCAATTGGCAGGTCCAACAGGTAATTTTAAAATGAATTCAAATTCTCCACTGATCTCTCCTACCTCCCATCACAATTGCTTTGAAGTGTGCATGGGAGCTGTTGTAAGTCATTCTTCCATTGTTTGCTGAAGAATTGAGAAAATTGCTATAAAAATGCAAATTTGATGGCATTAACAGATTTCCTTTTGAAGCAACTCAGATATCTTTCAGAGAAATGAACATTTGTGGTAAATAGGAAGGAGGAGAATTTAAAACTCAGTTTCAATGTGGACATGTGACACAGTTTAAAACAGTGGCTTTGGTGTAAAATATAACCTACAGTGAGTTTTTCACAGTATGAAGATAGTTTTAAAAGATACAACATGTACAAGTGAAAACAAGTCAGAAATTATTTTTCTTTGTTTTGAAAATCAGAATCCCATCATTGCCTAAGTCAATGATCCTTCAAAGAATTTTCTCTGAGTAGAGAAGTTTATAGTTTGGGAGCCTCTCCAGTATTATAATCTGAAAGCTCTTGAAAATGTCTCATGTGAAAAACAAGTGTGCAGCCTCATCAGTACATCTGCTTTGCTTCAGGTAGTTCACACACAGGAATCAATCTGTTGAGAGTTATGTTTCATTGTACTCAGGAGACAGGAACTCTTCTAGAGAGAGGACATTTGCCTCAACATCTATTCTCACCATAAGTCTTTGATGTTTTGACAGGCATCCTTTTTATTTGCCTTCTCCAGCCTCTCACACTATGGGTCATTTTCTCCCTACCCTAACTCTTCTCCCCCAGAATCAGGTTCCATGGACAGCTCCTATACTCTGGAGCCTGCTGAAACTATTCAAACCTACTAATGCTAATCCTCCTCTTTTCTGCCACTCTTTTGTATGGAAACGATAACCTATTGTCCATGTTTTCTCTGCTCTTTCATCGTCCTACCTTACACTAATACCTTCTTGTAGACCCCCTTCCAACCTATGGCCATGTTCATGTGCCATGTACCTTCTCTGTTGGGATCTTTGAGTTCAACAAACTCCTCAGTGGCAGTTGTCTGCTGCTGAATTAACCTCATTACACTTAAATAATAATAAAACTACATTTTCAAACAAGTTTGTACAATATTCTCTGTACAATATTCCTAGAAATACAAATGATTATTCTTTTGGTTTTTCTTTCTGTAGGGGTCGAATGCATGAATTACTGGGCACTCTGAATCCAATTCCAAATAACAAATTCTCTAGGCCACTGCCATTCTTGAACGTAGCACTCTATGGTTTTCTGCTCAAAGCAGTCTTTCACTTTTGCAGTTTTCAAGCTGCAAAGAGTGGAGACCTTTGCTTCTTGTGATGCCCACAGGCCATCTTTTCTATTATCCTGTTCATTCTCAGCAGTGGAGATCTCAGCTCTATTTTTATGGTTAACAACTGTACTGGAGCTTTTGTCCTGCCCTAACTCACAATGTTTTAAATTAGCCTATGTTGGCTCTTTGTTCTGTATTCACAACATAAATCTGTCTAAAAGCCCTCCACAATAGCAACACCATTACCTCATTCAACTGCCTTGAAAGTTCCTTTGCCAGATTAGTTAATCCACTGTTCTTAATCTCAGTCTCAAGCAAAGTCTCTGGACATGAGCAAAGTGCAGATAAACTTTCTGCCAAGTCATAACATGCATCATCTGGAGTCCAACAACCAATGCAGTACTTCTTACCAGAAAAAACCTCCTGAGCCTGGTCTTTAGTGGCAGCCTTTATATTCACTTTCTGGTCTTCTGAGCTCTGACCAGACTCTCCCATACAGAAACACCTAAGGCATTCCAGAACTACTTTTTTAGGCAACATCTCCAAACCTTTCCAAACTCTTCCCACAAGACATTCCCAAGGGCTCTTGGACCACATGGTCAGGTATAGTCACAGCAACAACATCACTTCTCTATTGTCAAATTCTGTGTTGGTTACTTTTCTCTCATTGCTGAGATGAAATACCCACTGCCCAAAATTAAGGAAAGATTTATTTAGCTCACAGTTTGTGGAGGTGTAAGTCCCTAAACTGCCAGATCCAAGGCAGGGTGGCTCATGGCAGAGGGCAACAGTTCATGGCAGCAGAAGACAGCAAAAACAGCAGGAGCAAAGAGGAGGAGAGCAAGAGAAGACTCTATTCCTTACATTGTATGTAGGTCACATCCATAGGTGTAGCATTCACATCCATAATCCCAGCACTGGATCACAAATTCTAGAAACCTGCCTCCATGACTGCATGAGACTTTGGCGGAACATCCAGACTCAAACCATAACAATACCAGAACCACAGTCACACTGGTAGATGTATTCAGGGCTTTCCAAAGCTATGCTACACATCTTTTATTTCATTTTATTTTGCTTTTTTTGTGGTAAGAACAATTAAAATAAGATCTACTCTTAAATTATGACGTGTAATACTTCATTGCTAACTACAAACACTATATTGTACTGCATTTTTTAATTAAAAAGGATAAAATATTTTAGAAATAAAACATTGAGAGACTTGTTCAACAGTAGGAACTTCAAAATAGTGCACTTCAAGGAAAACATCCTTTTCTCAATAAAGGTCTGAGAGTTAAAATGAAGTGGTAAAAATCAAACAAACATCAACACCTTGTCAACACAGATATAACATTAGCATGGAGTTCAGCTAAAGAAGACAAAAATCCTTAGCAGCATAGGTTCATATGAGATTTAAGTGTTGAAAGTTTAAATTCAGACATATTAATTAAATCAGATAACAAATTCATGCCAGTTTTATGATTTAACTGATGAAAGAATAAATTTATTTTTATTAAGATATTTGTGTATATTTATGGTGTATAGTATAATGATGAAGTACATGTATATATTCTAATCTATAATAATGAAGTCAGAGTAATAAGTACTTTCAATTGTTTCTATGATTTGAGAACTTTCATATTCTTCTAATTATTTTGAAATATAGATTGCTGTAGATAGCAGTTGCCCAGTTGTGCTATAGAAAACCAGAACTAATTCCTCATGCCTGTGTTTTGGTGTCTCTTGCCTGATTTTTTTCCAATCCCCCTTCTCCTGCTTTTCCCAGTGTCTGGTAACCACTATTTCATTCCATTCTATCAAATCAATATTTTAGTTTCTACATACAAGTGAGAACTTAAGGTTTTGTCTTTCTATGTTTAATTTATTTTAATTCATAATGACCTCCACGTCCATCATGTTACTGCAAATAACAGGATTTCGCCTTTTTAATGGTTGAATAATATTCCATTGTGTATATACAGTATACCAATTGTTTTATCCATTTATTCATCAATGGATATCTTGGTTGATTCTGTTTCTTAGGCAATATGAATAGAATTTCAATAACCATGAACATGCAGACATCTTTATGAGATGTAATAATCTCATTTCCTTTGTATGGAAGTATGTACACTTGCATTTCTGACATGGATTTAGTAGATCTCAGCCTACAAGCACCTTGTCTAGGGGTGAAGAGTAGAAATGGGTGGAGGGCCAGGGTGGAATCCTATAGCACTTTCAGATACTGGGAGGATTTATTCAATGGTAGTTTCATTTAGAGCTTATTAGAGAATGTTTATACTGTGTTCTCCAATGGCTATATTAACTTATATTTGCACTAGTTGTGTATAAAAGTTGCCTTTTCTCCACATCAGCACTCGTCCAATTTTTGTCTACTTGATAATACAATGGTCATTATAACTATATACAGGAATAACATTTTTTGAGGTAGTACTATAGTATCTTCCACTTAGCCATATCTCTTAAGAAAATCATCTCAACTCTTGGTCACTCAGTAGTACACAAGACATGAAGAAGAATGGGCACTAACAACACAATTAACAAAACTGGACCAAGAAGATGTAAAACTACTGAATAATCCAATTTCAGTTAATGAAATTGAACAGGTAATTAGAACATTACCAACCAAGAAAACTCCAGGTCCTGATGGATTCACAGCTGAGTTCTACAAGAAATTCAAGGAAGACTTAATGCCAACACTCCTCAAACTCTTCAATGAAATTGAAAGGGAAGGAAGTCTCCCTAAATCATTCCTGGAAGCAAGTATTACCCTAATACCAAAACCAGAGAAAGACCCAACCAAGAAAGAGAACTACA
>RJWT010046916.1:0-11385 GCA_004365215.1 Cuniculus paca | reverse complement strand
TTAGTGAGTTCAAGCCTACCCTGAACTACGTAGTGAGACCTTGTCTCAATAAAATAAAATTAAATTAAATTAAATATGTTTAACAACTATTTTGACCAAGAGACACTATGATAGCCACTGTTGATTACCTGTTGTCTTGTTTTGAAGTCCTGTATTGCTTGCATTATACTGTTCTGATCTGCTTTGTTCTGTTTTACTTTGTTCTGTTTTTTTTTTTTGCGGCACTGGGCATCGAACTCACAACCTCACGCTTGCCAACCAGGCAATTAGGCCACTGAGCTAAATTCCTAGCCCTTGTCTTTTTGAGACAGGGTCTCACTATGCCATTCAGGCTGGCCTTGAGCTCACTTTGTAGCCCAGGCTGGTCTTGAACACACAACAATCCTCCTGTCTCAGCCTCCTGAGGGCTGGGATTACAAGTGCGCACCACCATGCCCAGCTTGTTTTAGTCTATTTAAAAAAAAATTAAATGTTAAAAAAAAAAAAGCTGGAAGCCTAGCAGGCATTAGCTGGGACTGAGGATATGTATGGGTTGTATCATGACCAGAGTCCAGCTGGACCTGGTGGCTCACACCTGTCATCCCAGCACTCAGGAAGTTGAGGCAGGAGGACCTCTGTGAATTTGAGGCCAACCTGGACTCCGTAGAGAATTCAAGGTCAGCCTGGGCTGCACACCAGACCTCATCTCAATAAAACAAAACAAAATTAAAACAAAAACCAGACTCCGTGTGTTCAAGTCCGTGTGTTCCAGTCTCATCGCTGTATGCTTACAGATAAATTCCTTAATCTCTCTGTGCCATTTTCTTCTACAGAAAAGCAGTTATAATGATTTTTTTTTTGAGACAGGGTCTCATTATGCCATTTAGGCTGATCTTGAGCTCACTTTGTCGCCCAGGCTGGTCTCAAACTTGCATGGATCCTCCTGCCTCAGCCTCCCAAGTGCTGGATTACAGATGTGCCACCACACCCGGCAGTTATAATAATTTAATATACAGCATTTAATACCTTCCCTGAGGCTGAGTAAACTTTCCATAAACAGGTTTAGGATAACCTGCCAACTGCCTCCTTTTGTTGTTTTTGTGGTGCTGGGAGCTGAACCCAGGGCCTTGTGGAACAGCCCCGGCTCTTTTGTGAACTTTTAACATTTTTTCTGTTTTGCTTTTTTTTTTTTAATGTAACATACAATGAGAAAGGGTAAGAGCAAAGCTTCACACGGAAGCCACCTGTGTGCCCACAATTTTTTTTCAGTACCCGGGAAACCACACTCCCTGTCACTTCCGGTCTCTAAAGACAAGGACTACTCTCCACCTCGCTAACAAAGGTTGATTAGCCATGCCTGCTCTGGAGTTTGCTTTAAACAGGTAGCCCAGACTAGCTTTGCACTCACAGAGATCCTCCTGCCTCAGCTTCCTGAGTGCTGGGATCACAGGCATGTATTACCACCATACTGCTCTTAGATTTTCCTTTACTCTTTTAAGTTTCTATTTTTAGCCAGGTGTGGTGGCAAAGCCTGTAATCCCACCACTTGGGAGGCTAGATAGGAGGATCGCTGTGAGTTTGAGGCCAGTCTGGGCTACATAGTAAGTTTAAGGCCTGAGTTCATTGAGTCCTGGATTCACTGAGTTTTAATTTGTTTTACTCGGCTGATTTCATTATTCCAGGGGCCTTCTTTTTTTATTTGAGTTTGTTCTGTTGTACCAGCTTTCACTCTGTCACCCAGGAGGCTCTGGAGACCCTCCTGCTTCAGCCACCAGAGTAGCTGTGATTACAGACACGCAGTGCTATCCAGAGCAGCTAGATTGTTTTTATCCACTGCGTGCTGTGCTGTGGCCTCTCGTATCCACTGCCCTGTGGATGCACCTGTACATTTCCACCCAATTTTCACAGTAACAGCCGGGCTATAGGTGACGTTGGGACATAAGGGTCATGCACACGTGTTCGCTGGCACAGTCTGCGCTCAGGGTCTGTTTGATGAATCCATGAATGAACGGCTGAATGAAGGAATGCAGGACAAGTACGTCCACGGCCCCCACGATTCTCCAGAAAGCCGAGACTAGAAACAAAGGTAATGGCTCCACCCCTCCCGGCTTTGGCCCCGCCCCATGCCCCGCCCCTGACCCAGCAAGACTCCCATTGGTGGGGACTCGCGGGGGCTGGCGAGGAGGGCGTGGCCTGGGCGTGGCCTGGGCGGGGCGCTGCAGCCCGGAGCCGCCCGCCCGTCCGGGCTGGGGTCGCGCTGGCTGGGACTCCCCTCCCCGCCCGCTGCGGCCATGGAGGACGATCGGAAGGACGGAGCCTACGGTAGGGGCCGCCTCCGGCCTGGGGCCGCCTTCTGCTGAGTCGGGGGTGGGGAGAGGACAACCGAGCCCTGAAACACCCGCGCTGCAGCTACAAAGGTCCCCTCCGCCCTGGGGCCTCTGCACCCCCGCCTGCGCGCTCGCAGCTCCACACCCGTGGCCCCGAGTCCCCTCCCGGGAGCCCCAGCTCCCCCTCCGCGGCTGGGCCGGGTGCACGGCGCATGCTCCGCCCGGGAGGTCCCGTTATCTGGGCGACTCAGATGGCGCGCGGGGGAGGGGAGGCGCACGATCGCGGCTGGGGACGGAAACCGGGCCCCGACCTCTCCAGATCCCCGTTTCCCTTCCAGACCCCTTTTCCACTTCCTCCTACCCACCTCCTTTCTCCCCTCGCCGTTCCCCTCATCGCCGACCCGAGCCTGCAGCCATTCTGGGCTTGAGGCTAGATAGGTAAACTGAGGCAAGCCTGGACAGACAGAGTCTGGGACTGGGGCGCACCGAGTCTGACCAGGTGTCTGGGAAGGGCGGAAATACGGGCGCCTCTGGTGAGGAAGGAAACCGGAAACCGTTGAGAAACTTTCCCCATCCTGTGCGAGGCGCCGGGCTGCCTCCTCGCTCTTCTATGGGGTCCCCCAATGTAAACCCCAAGAGCAGCCTCAGCCACGTGGCACTGGGTTGGGCCCAGAATGGGGGGCCCTTCTTTGGCGCCCCAAGAGTGCAGCCAAGCCCCAAGAGCCCTGTGTTGTGGGCCTCAGTATTTCCTTCCTTCTCTCTATCTTGGGTCCCCAGAGCCCAATTTGGGGCGAGACCCAAGTGGCAGTGCCCAGGGGTTCACTTCCACTTCAGTGTGACCAGAACGTCCTAGAAACTGCCTTGGGGAAGGGGTGGCAAACTGAAAATGGTCTAGGAAAACAAGCGGCCTAGCAGCGAGGCCTCCTGTCCCCCCAGAGACTGTGGCCTTGGGAGGCTGCAGGAGAGCCGGAGGTGGTGGCACACGCCTGTCATCCCAGCACTTGGGAGGCTGAGGCAGGAGGATCACTACAAGTTCGAGATCAACCTGGGCTACGTAGCCAGACCCTGTCTCAAAAGAACAAAAACAAAATAGAGAGAAAGGGCTGCAGGAAGAAACTGATGGAGAGACAGGGACCCTGCCCATCCCAGCCAAGAGAGGGGACATCATGAGCGAGTGCCAGCCTGGCCCTCCAAAGGGGGCCCCCCTGGCTCATGGTTTTGATTTCTACCTCAGACTCCCAAGTCTGCTGGCACTGTGCACCCCTGGGGGTATGGCTGGCTGTTTCTGATGGCCCAGTGTGGGATCTTTGGTCCCCGTGGGGTCTGAGGGTGGAGAGCCAAGAGGACAAGGCTAGCTTTCACCCAGACTTAAATCTGGCCGAGGAAGGGCTGGAGAAAACTACCCTCGCCTACTAGGCTCACCCTGGAGGCAGGACAGGGGACCTCTGTCCTGCAGGTCTGACAGCACATTCCTTCAAGTTCAGTCTTGTTCTTGGAACCGGGCCGGAACTGGGCCTCCCACACGCTAGGCAGGCGCACGGAGCGGCAGCCTCAGCCCCCCATCAACAAGTATTTATTGTGCCTCTCCCGGACAGGGCTGTAGACATTGGAAACCCAGCTGTGTGTAAGGCAGCGGCGTCTCAGTCCACAGGGAGTGGACGAGAGAGGACACATGTAATTGCAGGTTGTTTAAGGTTGTGAAGCAGAGAACCGGGCACCGCGCGCGTGGCAGAATCATCGGCGTCTATTTTAGGGGACCGAGGGCTGGATGTGGATCCGGCTGTGGGAAGATTGGCGGGGTGTGTGTACCAGGCAGAAGGGACAGCAAACAAACCACACAGTTGCTTAATGACTTCCCCCTCTAAGGCCCAGAGGAGCCTGAGATGGGAACGTCAACTGGGCTGGGTGTGGTGGCACATACCTGTGATCCCAACACTTGGGAGGCTGAGGCAGGGGGATTGCTGGGAGTTCAAGGTCCGCTTGGGCTACATAGTGAGTTTAAGGTCAGCCTGAGCTGCATAGTGAAACCCTGTCTCAAAAAGCAAAGCAAAGGAAAACCAACCCCCCCCACAAAAAAAAAGCAAGAAAAGAAAAAAAGCAAGAAAAGAAAAAGAAACTTACTGGTAGTGGGTATGTGGCTTAATTTTTGTTAGTTTCTTTTTTGAAGATAGTGTCTCATTATGTAGCCCAGGCTGGCCTTGAACTTACAGTGATCCTCCTTTTTTAGACTCCCAAGTGCTGGAATTACAGGCAAGGTTCGCCATGCCCAACCGGAACCTTCTCCTTTCATAGATTCCGTTATCTTTAGAAGAAGGTGCTGCTGGCTGGCAGGGAAGCCAGGAAATGACTCTGGGCCCTGGCAGATCTCAGCGATGGGCACCACCTTCATTTCCTGCCTGCCCTGGCATGAGCAGTACACCATGGATTCTACAGCCCACAACACTGAGACGCTTAACCGGGGAGGACAAACCGGGGCTGGGGGGAGGGGTACTGGTGCTTGGTTAAGAAGCAGATTTCAGCTGGGCATGGTGGCACTTACTTGGTTGTATCCCAGCTATACGGAAAGAGGAGGCAGGAGGATAACATGTTTGAGCCCAGCCTGGGCAACTTAGCAAGACCCTGTCTTAAAATAAAAAAATAAAAAGGGCTGCAAGTGTAGCTCAGTGATAAAGAGCTTATCTAGGATGTGCGAGGCCCTGGGTTTGATCCCTAGTTGGAACATTTTTTTTTTTAAAGCAGATTTGGGGACACCTGTATTCCCAGCACTCCGGAGGCTGAGACAGGAGGATTGTTGGGAGTTCGAGACCAGCCTAGGCTACAAAGTGAGCTCAAGGCCAGCCTGAACGGCATAGTGAGACCCTGTCTCAAAAAGACAAGGGCTGGGGATTTAACTCAGTGGCCTAAGCGCAAGGTTGTGAGTTCGATCCCTGGTGCCACAAAAAAGAAAAGAAAAAAAAAAAGTAGATTTTGGGGCTGGAGATATAGCTCAGTGGCGCAAGCGCCTGCCTGGCAAGCACAAGGTCCTGAGTTCAATTCCTGGTATCCCCCTCCAAAATAAAAAAGCAGATTCTACCAAGTACCATGGTGCATGCTTATAATCCAATCTACATGGGAGGCTGAGGCAGGAGAATTCCAAGTTTCAGATCAGCCTGAACAATTTAGCAAGACACCATTGCATAACAAATTAGAGATCATAGCCAGGCCTGGTGGTGCACGCCTGTAATCCCAGCACTCGAGAGGCTGAGACAGGCGGATCGTTGTGAGTTCGAGACCAACCTGGGCTACAAAGTGAGCTCAAGGCCAGCCTGAACGGCATAGTGAGACCCTGTCTCAAAAACATGGGCCAGGGATCTAGCTCAGCGGCCTAAGTGCCTGTCTGGCAAGTGTAAGGTTGTGAGTTCAATCCCCGGTGCTGCAAAAAAAAAAAAAAAAATTAGAGATCATTGGTGTAGCTCCGTGGTAGAACACTTTCCTGGCACGCATGGAAACCCCAGGTTGCAGCACTACACATACAAACGAACAAAATGAGAAAAAAAAATTTTATTTTATGCAATCTGTCCATACAATGCTACCTTTCAAACTTAAAATGAATAATAAGAAATTCAAATATATGACTTGCAAACTTTTACATCATGAAATTAATATGTTCTCTCTTTGGGGGCAGAGAGACTCACACTAAAAATAAGCCCTAAACCACAAAGAAGATTTTAGCTTTCTGTGCTAAGGAACCTTCTCCACCCCTCGGCCAGCTGTCTTCAGCCCAGACTAACACAGTCAATAAGTCTCCTTTCAACACTTGGTCTATTTATTTTTGTATTTCTTTTTGTTTTGTGAGACAGGGTCTCACTATGGCCTCGAACTCTTAGTGATCCTCCTGCCTCGGCCTTCTGAGTGCAAGGGGTTACAGGTGTGGCGCACCATGCCCGGCCGTGTCTCAGTCTAGCACAGAACCTGACACGCAGTCTTTGTTCAATGAAGGTTTGTTGAAGAAGGGAGGTGTGAACGAACTGCTTTACATGTTAAGCAGCGTATAAGTTTATGGAGAAGAAAATATCCCAGCGTTCGCCTGTGTCCTGAGCTGTCACTTGCTGTTCAAACTGATTTCCCTTTTCTCTCCTTCCAGACACCCTCTTTAGTACAGACACAACAGATTTTGAAATGATAATCCAGCCAGGTGTTGTGGTACATGCCTGTCATGCCAGCACTCTGGGAGGCTGAGGCAGGAGGATCATAAGTTTGAGTCCAGCCTGGACAACTTAGTGAGACCCTGTCTCAAAAAAAAATTTTTTTTTTTCAGCACTGGGGATCGAACTCACGACCTCGTGCTTGCCAGGCAGGTGCTTAGGCCACTGAGCTAAATCCCTAGCCCTTGTCTCAAAATTAAAAAAAAAAAAAAGAGTAGTTCAGTGCAAAGCCCCTGGTTTATTACTCAGTAACACAGAACAAAAAAAAAAATCTACAACGATCTCTCCCTTAATCTCATGTTTTCTTTGGTAGCGGCCACAGAAGCCAGGGCCAGGCCCTGTGCCTACACTGAGCTATTTCAGGGTCTCCTTTCTTCATCTTGTTAACTGTTCTCTCTATTCTCTTCCTTTGTTACTAAGCAGGAGCACATAATTTAACATTGTTTCCTGTCAGCAGAGCTGGCCCTATTTGACCTTTTACAAGGCTACATAGTATTCCAGTGTGGGAACAGTACCATTTCCCCCCATTAAACCAGCCCAAGGAGCTTTAAAAAGGTATCTATAAACCGGATGTGGTGGCACATGCCTGTGATCCCAGCGCACTGGGAGGCCGAGGCAGGAGGATCGAAGTGAATTCCAAGGCAGCCTGGACTATACTAGTGAGACCTTGTCTTGAGAAACACGAAAGAGAACAAAAAAGACCTAACAGTTCTGAGAGAAAAACGTCTTGTTTGAGGCCTGGTGTGTACAGCGGGTGCTCGATTTTTCCCCTGGTGCTTGCAGGCCTTTCCACGGGGGTGCCATCCTCAAAGAAGATCCTCTTTGAGCTAAAGAGGCCGGTGAGGGCAGCGGAGATGCGCTTCTCTGCAGAGACTTCTGGGAAACCAGGGCTGCGTGGGCGAGGCCTCTTGGGAACTTGGCCCGGAGCGGTGGGGGCTGGGTGGCACTTGATGTCTTGGCTGGAGCTCTGTAACCCCGCAGCCCGAGGGTGCCTTCTCTCCCACGCCCACTGTCTGACCCAGCTGCTTCCCCTACCCGGCTGTTGTCACAGCCCATGTTTTCCTCTCCCCTCTCTCTGCTGCTGCCTCTCCCAAGGTCTAGATCACTTTTTAGGCTTTTGGGTTTATTTGTTTGTTTTTTAAGACAGTCTTGCCATGTAGTCCAGGCTGGTCTTGAACTTGCTAAGTTGCCCAGGCTGTTCTGAAACTTGAGATCTTCCTGCCTCAGCCTCCTTGAGTGCTGAGATCAGGGGCATACACCAACATCCCTGACCCAAAACCCCACCCCTAAACAAAGGGCATAGTCCATTAAATTTCCACCTCTCCCTACCTCCCCTTCAGTGGGGATTGAACTCCATGTGTTTCGGAGGGGAAAACCGTATCACTTGGGCAGAAGGCTCTGAGTTCGAGGCTAGCCTGAGCAACCTAGTGAGACCCTGTCTCCAAATAAAAAAATAAAATGAAATGGGCTGTGGTTGTAGCTCAGTGTGAAGACCTTGGGTTTAATCCCTGCTGTGAACAAAAGAAAGGAAGGCAGGAATAAAGTCCCACCAAAGTGTTCACATTATACTTTCTAGAACCTTTGAAAATTAGGCCGGGCCTGGTGGTGCACACTTGTCATCCCAGCACTCAGGAGGCTGAGACAGGAGGATCGTTTTGAGCTCGAGACCAGCCTGGGCTACAGAGTGAGCTCAAGGCCAGCCTGAACGGCATAGCGAGACCCTGTCTCAAAAAGACAAGGGCCGGGGATCTAGCTCAGTGGTGTAAGCGCCTGCCTGGCAAGCTTGAGGTTGTGAGTTCGATCCCCTGGGCTGGGGGAAAAAAAAGTTAGTTTACATAGCAAGAAAAGGAGCGCATGAGTACAGTTTCTGAAGGAAGGATCTTGGTGGTGGTGGTGTTGTTTAGACAGTCTCCCTATGTAGCCCAGAGCCTTAATTTTAGGGAGATCCTCCTGCCTCTGCCTCTGAGTGCTGGGATTATAGGCATGCACCACCGTGCCTGCCTTAAAGGAAGGTTGGGTGGAAGGGTTCCTCGACAGGACCCTTAGATGGAAGGGAGGGCCGGGGATTTAGCTCAGCGGCTCAGTGCTTGCCTGGTAAGCATGAGGTTGTGAGTTCAATCCTCAGTACCCCCCATCTCCACCCCACCCCCCCAAAAAAAGGAAGGGAAGGGAAGCGGTGACCTAGAGAACTCTGACCCAAGTAGTCTGAGGCCATTGCTGGCTTTAAGGATGGAAGAAGCCAGGGGGGTCCCTGTAATTCCCGCTACTCGCTACTCAGGAGGCTGAGTCAGGAGAATCGATGAGTTTCAGTTTGAGGTGAGCCCAGGCTACAGGGCCAGACCCTGCCTCAAAAAAAAAAAAGCAAGCAAGCAAGCGATCAGGGGCATAATACCATTCTTATCTGAAGCGTGCTTGCTGTTGCATTTCGTTTCTCCCTGAGGGCCTTGGCTTAGACTCAGTGATCAGAAACCATTAGTACCGGTATCGGCCACCACTCTCTAGCTCGATCCCCACCCAGCTAAGCTTAATGAGAGCTAATGGCGCTGCCGAAGGCAATAACAACGTTCCTTCTTCCATTTCCTGGAATCCCACAGGTCCAGACGAGAAGCCAGTCTTATGCCAGGCATCACTCTGGCAGGCTCAGCTGCATTTCACAAGGCTAACTGAGGGGCCCCAGTGATCCTCCCTGCCTGAGGACCCGCGACTCTCCCCACGCTCTCTCCTCCCTAGTTCAGCCCTGCGTTGCTCCTGCTCCAGCACTCTCCATGGCTCCCACTTACCCGCCCAACCTTGATCGGGAATGAAACTCTCTGTAGATACAGATGTCAGATACACCTTAGTCTTAGGGGGTCTTAGTCTTAGTGGGTGGGAGAGGCTGGCCCACCCCTGATGAGACATGGGAAATCTCAAAAGGGTGAAACTAATAATCTCAAGCTTCCATTTATCCCTGAGGGAGGTATGTAAACCTGGCCCCCAGGCCACAGTAATGATGCGCTCTGGTCTCCTGCATTGACTCCCTGGAGGCCCCAGCCCTGTCTGACTGCCTCCTAGATTTCCACCTAACTTAACTGTCTATAATAGGGTGACTGTACAGGCTGCTCCCCTCCCAGCCTCAGTTTCCTCTGTTGTCAGGCCACCTGTGGCAAAGAGGCTCTTTGAGGTTTGTCTGTGGCCCCACCGGAAGCAGACAGTGCAGCCAACGTGGGGACTCCCACCTGCTCCCAGATAGGAGATTTATTTTCCTCATACTTGTAATAGTTTCGAGTCTTTATATATTTGCGTGACTAATCCATGTGGAATTTGTGTTGCTATGTGCTTGCGTGCGTGCCGTGTTTTCATCCAAGTGCTCGCTAGTGCCACTGGTTGAGGGATTTATTTTTTTTCCCTGCCAACTGAGAAAGTGTCCTTAGTCATCATGTATTAAATTATTTCTCTTTTGGGGGGGGAGGGGATGGGTACCAGGGATTGAACTCACCACCTCACGCGCTTGCCAGGCAGGTGCTTGTGCCACTGAGCTAAATCCCTAGGCTTAAATTATTTCTTTTGCTTGGCGTGGTGACACACACCTGTATTCGCAGCACTCACGAGGCTGAGGCAGGAGGCTTGCTGTCCGTTCGAGGCCAGCCTGGACTATGTAACAAGATCCTGTCTAAAAAAAAGAAAGAGAAGAAAGGGGTTCGCTTCCTTTTTTCATTTCTTTTTTTCCTTCTTTTTTCATGGTGAGCAAGGAACCCAGGGCCTTATATACACTAGACAGATGCTGTACCCCTGAACCCCACTATTCAACAATTTGGTCCAAGGTAGCTTCTCTTAAAGGATTAAGAGCAGCCCGTGCAAAGGCCCTGTGGTGGAACTGGACCTGGGGAGTCTTGGGCAGCCAGGAGGCCTGGGAGGCTGAAACAGAACAAGCACAGGAGAGAGGGCAGAGATGAGAGCAGGCCTGGTAGGGGTCACAGTGAGGATCAGGCTTTTCTTCCACGCACTGTGGGTGCCATGGGGAGTACTGAGTTGAGCAGGGATGCCTGAGTGATCTGACTTGGGGTCGCAGGCACCCCTGACTGTCGGACAGGAAGGTGGGGGAAGGGACTGGAACAAGGCAGAGGTGGCTGTGTGGGGCCAGCAGGAGGTCTGTCTTGCACATGAGCTCCAGGTGAGGCCTGAGGAGGTGACAGTGAGAAGAGCCTGGAGGCGGATGGAGCTGGAGGCAGAGTGTATAAGGGAGAGGGGGATCTCAGCAACCGAGGCCACACACACTTGAGATCCCAGCTGTAGGAGGCCGAGGCAGGAGGATTGCAAACTGGAGCCCAGCAAGTCAGTAAGACCCTGTCTCAAAATTTAAAAAATCAAATCAAATCTTCAGTGCCGCACATACAATTTGTACAGATGGGCTCGAAGGGCCAGATGTTCATAGCTGTCACGGGGACTGGTTGTGACGTCCTGGGTGGGTGTCCCTCAGGGACCATGTGGTTGGAAACAGAAGAGGCATGTGGCTGGGCATGGCTGGGTCTCTGGGCACCCCGGTCACCTAAGGGCACGGCTGCTGCCTCTACCGCGCCTGTTTGCTGAAGTCTGATTCCTGCTGTGTGGGAAATGCTGCCTGTCACATACCTGAGTCTGTGTCCCCTGAAGTCAAAGAATGAATTCTAAGGAACAACAGAGGTTAAGAGTAGGAAACTTAGCTGGGCCTGGTGATGCAAGCCTGTAACCCCAGCAGTCAGGAGGCTGAGGCAGGAAGATTGCTGCGAGTTCCAGACCAGCCTGGGCTACAAAGTGAGCTCAAGGCCAGCCTGAATGGCATAGCGAGACCCTGTCTCAAAAAAAAGAAAGAAAAAAAGTAGGAAAATTTATTTGTTTATTTTGTCGTGTTTTTAAAATTTAATTATTTTTTTTTTGGT
>RJWT010046915.1:0-11378 GCA_004365215.1 Cuniculus paca | reverse complement strand
CAGAAGCACTAAAATGAAACCCAGGATTTGGAGGCATATTTATTTACATTGATGGGCACTGGTCAGGATCATTCCCAAAATATCAGACTTTGATCTCTAGGGTTTCTATGGGATAAGCAAGCAGGAAATACAGAGGCAGAATGGCTTGCTGGTTGGGGATTGGTTCCTATAATATGCATCATAGTGGCCAGCCATTTCTAAGAAGCAAAAATAAAAGGAATTGTAACTGAAACTAACAAGCTGAAGTATACTTTTGGGGCAGGGGGGCATATTCTGCTATAATGTACTTGTGCAAAATATAAAATGGTCATATATATATATATATATATATATATATATATATATATTTGAAAAAGAAATATAACTAGTAAATAAAATCAGTAGCCATCCTATCATCTTAACTTTTGAGTAATCCTTTCTATTTATTTTCTGAATATCTGAGGAATTTGATATGTAGTCTATTCTTTCTCCAAAAACTTTCTCTAAATAGATTATTAGAAGGAAACTGAATTTATTTTTAAGCTTTTTTTATAGACTTAGTACTTGCTTCACTATTCAGATCTGTCCCATCACTAAGTAGTTGGAATTTCAAAAATGCAAGTTAAACATTTATTATAAGCAGTTTGATTTTTATCTGGGTGCTTATTTTTAAGCCAGGATCTATAATATAGAAACTCAGAATCAAATCTCACTGTCCTATTCCAAAAACAAAACTCTAAACCTGGAGGGGACACTAAATTTAAAAAATACAATATTCTTATAGTTCTTTTGGAATTTGAAAAGCAAAATGAGTAAGACATATACTTCTTACTGGATGGAAATCACCTCTTATTCATTTATGTACTTAGTGACAAGTAAAATGCCCAATACATCCATGGACAGTATTCAATGAGTATTATTTAGGTGGGCATTGCAAAATGTATTGATAAGTAAGCTTGAGGTTCACTCCAACCAAACTTGATAATGCTTTGACTGGAGTTATTAAATATTCTCAAAATGATTTGATTTAATAAAAGTACATATTTAAAATACATGCATGTGCAAGTAGACACATACACACAGCACTGTTTTTCAAAAGCAGAGCACTTGCTTTTCCAATTTTATGTCCAATTCTGGTAAATAAAGAGAAGGAATTCTAGAAAAAGAGTGGGTAACAGGATAAAGGTATTATGGATCCAGCCAGCTGAGAAATCCTTGGAGGTAGTAGTTTTCACTATAGACTCCCTAAACCAGCACACCACTAACATCTAGCAACTTTCTGGAAATGTCACCTTTCAGGACCAACTTCTGACATGCTGGATCGAAGATGTAGAGGAAGGATCCAGCCATGAATGTTTTAATAGTTCCTTCAAGTGATTGTGGTGTATGCTAGACTTTGAGGACATCAGGTTTAAGGAGTTCAAGTGGTTATGCCATGGAAGGAAATCTGAAGTAAAGGGAGATACAGTTGATGGACATTGCATTGTAGGAGGATTAGATGAATTCTAGTAAGGAGGAAATATGGAGGCCTGGGGATTGGAGGACATGCCATGGTAGATTTTGATTCATTGATTTGGGAAACATTTACTCAATTCCATCTTAGTGCAAGATATTCTGCTAAATCTTAAGAAGGGAAAAAATAAAGGAAGCTGTCACTCCATTATTATGGAGCTTATTGTGTCCTATGACAGGAAAAATAAGCATTTATATAACATGAGATTAAAAAACAGGAAAGATGGAAGCATAAGGCTGGGTCAATCTTTCTTCAGGAGCTATCACTTAAAGTGGGTTCTGAGAACCAGTACATATTAACTAGTCAAATACTAGGAATGGGAAATCAATAAAATGAAAACTGCTCAAAGGTTAAAAAAAAGAGAGAGAGAGAGAAAAGCACACACATGAGAGAGAGAGAGAGGCCAGAAACAAACCCACATGACTCCCCTCCAACTAGGCCCTATTCTTAAACTTCTACCACTTCCCAGTAGCCTGTTAAATTATGAATCCATCAAGGAAGTTAGAGTTCTCATGATTTAGTGACCTTTAAAGCCTTACTTCTGAAGGCTGCCCCCGTGGGAAACAAATCTTCCACACATGAGATTTTGGGGAATATTTCATATCCAAATCACAAAGACATCCACTTCCAATCTCAACATTATCACCTATATTTAGAATACTAAGGAAACCATGCCTGTTTAATCCTATAAGGAAGAATAAGGTATAATCATTTTAAGATTTATAATCCTTTGAGGTGTAATACTATGATAAAATCACCATGTTTCTTGTTCAAACACGATATAGCAAAGTTCACAGTAAAAGTGCAAAATTTTTACAAAAATGACTCTTTAAAATGTGGTATCTCAAGGGACAGAACTGAAGAATGAAGCTGGTATTCTATATCATCTAAATATGAATGTACAACAGTCAGAAAGAGAGTTATAATTTGACCTTTCTTTAATGCAACATTAAGTTATAACCAGCATAGCCATGAAACTGGTGGTGATTAATTTCTTACTTAAAAACAGAGCAATCCTTCAATACTCTTTTCAGCAGTCACATCACACATCACACATCACCATTCACATGCCTGTCCTACTGCTGGGCTCCATACAAAGCCAATTTTAAGAAATAATTTTGTTGATAGAAGACTGCACACATATATACACGCGCAGAGATTTGAAAGCAGACTAAATCTTTTGTTGTCAAATTTCAATTTGCAACAAAACATGCAATGATCTTGGTACCCTTTGTATTCCTTAGTCTTTAACTAGCAATTAAATTCGATATTGTTCCTTATTCTTTTAATCCTTTTACACATGTCAATGAACGGGAGATTCAAGATGGCATATATGTAGTTAGACCATTTCCTTCTTTTCATTTTATATTTATTCAAAGTTAAATGTCTTAGAATTAGATTCATCATGCATAAAGATGCATCTTCTAAACATTTAACAACTTAAAGGGGGATGAGAAGTCTTAAGAGACTTCTTCTGGTCCTTTCTATTGGCAACACTTTGAAGACCATAAACATGCTCTGGTATTTCCCACATAACCCAAAGTCTTGTAGTTACCGCGATTTAACAAGAAAAGACCCCAAACCACATATTATGTTTTATAACTTCAATTTAACCTTATAAATGAGAAGCAGAGTCCTATTTCATGCAAGATTGGTGTGTGCCAAAGTTTAAACCTTGCCAGAATTCACAGGCAAGATTAACTGGCACACAAATTTGCTTTCTGCTTTCTTTTCTGTTATATGAAAATTTAAACGAATAGTTGCAATTGTGAAAGCTATCAACAATATTTGCACTGTTTTCTTTAAGATATAGTAGCCATGTAGTTTGAGTGATTTATTTTGTAGTTATCCACTAAATCGATGTGATAAAATAACATGCTCCTTCATGAGTTTCATGTAAATAATATTATTAGCTTCACTCTGGCTCCAAGGGCTGTTCCACAGAATTTCTGGATCTTAAAGAGAGAACTCTTTCCCTTTTATCCCTTAACAGAAAGGCTACTTATCTTTGTTTTATCCTTCGTAAGATTTATAAGCATTAACTTCCAGCCCATAGGGTAGAAAGTCAGGATACATGTTTCCATTTACTCTGGAAAGTTACTGCACGTTCTGTGCTCTAACTACCTTGACCTTCTGGATGCCATAGGTAGAGTCACATAACTCTATATTAACATTTGGAAATGGCTTTTACCTTTGGGTCATTTTGTGGTGTCATTTCAGTGAGTTACTCATTTGAAGTACTACTTAGTGTTGTGGGTAAAATATTCTTTCTATACTGTTATAAAACAATTGTTTTGCTTTTGATATAATGAATGTATTTAAATTCATATAAAATTTTACTGTCTTTTTTCTGGTAGTATGTGTAAGGGGAAGATAGTGAAGATAGGGAAGAATCCACTAGAACAAGTTCCATGAAAAAGACCAGTATGAAGCATGAACCTGAGCATTTCAATACATTTTCTTGTGAGCTCTATTGAATTGAACATAAAAGAATTTCGAAGAACACTTTGTGGGGCTTTACATAATAAATCAGATTAAATTTTTAAAGCCTTTTGGACACAAATTTTCCTTTAAGCTTGTGAACTCTTTTAAAATTAGCTTTTAATTTTAAAAATATTCCTATCATATAGAATTACGAAGCCACTGTAACATTTCACATACTTAAGAAATCAAAAGGACCAAAATTTAACAGAGAATCCTAGGCATCAGTTCTTCCTGTTGCTTGTTTTGCTCTCTGGTTTGCGTCTTTGAATTCAAAACAAAGTCAAAAGCTCTTACTAGTCATAATTTAACTTCATTTTTAGAGTGGGCCAGGTTTCTCAAGCATGCTTAAACTTGTAGACTGAAAATTTTGAGTTAGCATTCCCTTTTGTTTGAATCATTTCAGTACTTTTTTTTTATTATTTTGTTTTAATCTAAATTGCTTCCAGCTAAAATGTGGCTTGTCTCTTAGTACAGGGGCAAAATGATCACAGTCTAAATAAATACCAAGAATCTTTAACTCTTTTTTTTTTTTCAAAGTCAACCATAAAAGGGACAGATTCAGCAAGAAGTGCCTTTAGTAACACAAATGTTAAGTTCTTTTGACATGGAAGGAGCAGAGTAAACAAAGAAATGAAAAAGGAAAACTATCAGTAAAATCTTTGTATTTCATGAACTTTCTTTGGAGGATGTTGAAAAGCAGCAGAACTAATTCCAGTTCAACAAGAATTTGTTTATTCTGCTTATCTGTGGTCAGAACTAATAGTCTTAATGGTTTGAAAAGACTAACTAGTGGCAGGGTGATGTGGTCATTTGCAGATTAATGTATCTATTTGCAAATGATCGTATTTCCCCCTATCATTTATAACATACACACTCTAAGTAGTTACAAGGTTTGTAGTCTAGTGAAATAAATACTATCTCCTTTTAATTTCTCACAGCACATTGTCATAAAATCAAGCAAACATATGTGAATACCTTTTCAAGTTGGGCTGCTCACTGACAGATATCTTTGAATAAGGACAGCTGATAATCACACACAAATAAAAATTAACTGCAATTCCAGACTTTGATGAGATCACTTTAATTTGAAATTTCATAAAATTTAAACAAATGAATGTAAAGAAATAGAAAATAAAGTGAAGGGTAGTAGGTAGGAAACAGATTGAGTGGACTGGAACGCTTCCTTAACAAATAATTACAAATGCATAAGGGCTGACTTGAAGTGAAGAATACAAAAAATTATATAGTTCTTGAGTCTTAGAGCTCTGAAGAAGAGAATGATTCTACACTCTCCAAAGAAGAGATTCAACAAGCGACATTATAGACAAGTGGTTTAAAATCATCGTAATTCATTTGATGTACCTAAGGAACTTTTAAAATTCTACTCCTTTCTGATCCCCAACAGTTCCTAATGAAAGTCAGAATTTACCCACAGAATTCAATTCCTTGGTAATTATAATGTTCAGCCAGATCTGAGAACCTAAAACTAGGCATCAGTGTTTCTCCTACTGTAGCTTATGTCATGTCACATGCAGGGCTTGATAAAACACAGATCCTAATTCCAGAGGTTTTGAGCCAGGAGATCTTTAATAGGAGGTGAGAACTCTGAAAAGAGTCCAAGGTGATGACTGGTGACACCAGTTTTATGTTCCAGGGACCAAACTTTGAGAACTGCTATTGCAAATAATGGTACAAGTGTGAGAAAACACACAATAGTTATAATAATCATGCAATACTTTGGATTGTGGAGAAAAATATTTTTAAATATAACAAAATTCTGTACAAAGAAAATTTTGCTAAAACCTCAAAAATTTAGCTATCGAGGTGAAATATGAGAGTTTCCATCAGTTTGTACTTGACGAAGGTGCTCATGAAATAATTTAAAACTCTCAAAGCCCTTTCCCATGATGAAGGTAAAATGGGTGAACAGACACTTAAAAAACTTTTTTTTGAAAGAACTCTGCTGTGAAATCTAACCTCTACCTTGAAAGGAAAGGTTATTGCGACCATTCACTGATTTGCCGGTACTGAGAGCTTTTCCAGGATAGGGGACATTCAGTGCTTAATGTAAGCGGACTAGGACAGTTGGCTGTCTGACGTTATGCCTCTTGGCGAGCCTGATACAAGCACTCGAGAAGACAAAATGTCTCTGCAGGTGAGATCACAGTGATGCTGTTGAGACTCCAACCTGAGAATACTAAGAGGTAAGAGGAGGTCTGCTTGGAGGCCAATAGCGATACCAAAAGGGAAATGGTGGGCTTGGGATCATTCTCATCTTCACAGAATGGGAAAGTTCTCCTGTGGACAAGATATGAACATACAGCAGAGGGCTCCTCTGCGGTCGTATCAGGGCTTGACCAACAGAACTTCTAAGATGGGTGAATGGGCTACAGCAGAAAGAAATCAAAGGGATTGCTGATCCCTATGAGAATAGAAAGACCCATAATCAGCTTTAGGAAAGTGAATCACTACGAAGAAGAAACTCAAGGAAAGAGGCCAGATGGTGGAGGAGAAGAGAAAGATACGAATCACTCAGGAAAACTCCCCTGTGAAAAAGAACATTAAACAATAAAGATTGGATGATGTGACAGTAATGTATCTTTCCATCTTTCCATATTTGCACTGAATTGGTCCTAAGCTTATTTTACAACAAAGAGTCCCTTGGTAAGGCTTTTGGTGTCAAAGTTCAGGCTTGTAATGTCTTCTATCATAACAGCTTATTTTCTTAAACAATTAATACCTAAGATTAAGTAATAAAGTCTTCCCAAAGGTGCCTTAAGAATCAACTGGAAAAATATTAATTTTCTTAATTTCTTCAGCACATTGTGCTCACATTCTCTCTAAATAAATAGGAAACGAAATTTTACAGAACTTCAATGGAATGGGAAGGATAGCAGCAGGTACCATCATAGAGTGTTTCGTGTAAAATCGTGGCATTACTGAGCCTGCATGGCGTAATGGAAGTTACTGTTAAGAAACTCCAAAGATATGAAAAAGACGCAATTGGGACCATTTTACCATTCTTTGAAAGCACATTAATGACTTTTTGTTACCGATATAACAAAATCTTTGTGAACAATTTGCTTGTATCATATATCATTGTTTATTTTCAGGGGTTTTTGTTTTGTTTTATGATTCTGTTTCTTTGCTTTGTTGGTTTTGGTTTGTTTTGGTTGGGTTTTCTGAGACACAATCTCACTACGTAGTTCAGGCTGGCTTTGAACTCTATAGTCCAGATTGGCCTGGAATTTATAGGAATTCCCTCTGGCTTTAGCCTCTTGAGTGCTGGGATTATATGCATGTGCCACTACACCTGGCTCTTATTTTCAGTTCTGCACTCTTAGCACAAAATCATGGACTATGTTCTTAAGCAGCCACTCCTAATATTGAATTGGTGAAATAACTAAAAAGGGACTGCAACTCGAACTCATCTTCTAACTGTGGGAAGTAGAGATACGAATAATCTTTACCCGTGGGCATATGAAAGTAGTAGACACTGCTCTCAGAAATGTAGGTACATTTATTTTGTTTGCTGTGCACTGAGGGTGAGCTTGTGTTGATTGAGGCTGAGGAAAAAAAGAAAGGTAAAAGAAGTAGGGATGATATTAAGAACAATTTTTCTTTGATTATAGTTTTCAGTATCAGTTTTCAATGGCCATCACCACAAAATGGGATAGGTTGAGTGGCCTACACAATAGAAATTTATTTTCTCACTATTCTGCACTTTAAACATCTAAGGATAATGTCAGCAGATTTCTTTTCTTCAGAAGCCTTTCTTCTTGGCTTGCAAGTGGCTGTCTTCTAACTGTATCTCCACACTTTCTCCTCTTGGTGAATCCTAACTTTCTCTTCCTATAAGAACATCAGTCACACTGGATTAGGGTCAACCAGATGACCTATTTTACTTCGGCTACATCATTAGACTCTGTCTCCCAATATTGTCACATTCTGAGACATTTGTGGTGAGGTTTTGAATGCATGAATTTTGAAGGGACAAAAATTCAGCCCATAGCACTTTGTAATTCATAGTAAATATAATTTTGATAGAACCTAGAAAACAATAACTCATTATTGGTTCAGGGACATTTTTGCAAATGAGTATCCTTTTTTGCACATAAAAGAAAAACTTGGATGTCAGAATTGAAAATTCTTTCCTAAGTCCCTGGTTGAACAAGGAGCCAAATTTGCATTAGGATTTAGACATTTCCCTTATATTATTTCTATTCCACCAGTATACTAATTTATTGCTCTTTATTCCAATTAAACAACAATGTAACATTGAAGTGGAATATAAAGAAAACAAGATCTGGGTAAGACAAGATTGTCAACAGTACATGGAGGACCATTTCAAGTAAGAATGGCACCACACATACTGGTGTACACGGGTACTAACTAAAGGTAGAGTTGTCTTTTCACATGACTCAGTGTGATAAGGCTATTTGACCAAGTTAACTGACCATCATATTGATTTTAGAAGACTTTAAAGAACATTCAGTAGTTCCATTTTGCTTAATTCGCTCCAACTCTTCAGGTAGAAAAATTAAAACTCCTATACAAATGCTTGGTGACATCCAGAACAACTAAATTAACCAACATTTAGTTGTGTCTTTAGGATTGGTACTATCTTCCTGGTCTAGTGCATTTAACAATAATGACAACAAAAATAAATACGAAAAGAAGAGAGGTCCCATTTGCACCCAACTCACATATGTGCTGCTATATTATTCATAACACATTTTAAGGCCCTGCTTAATTTAATATGCTTTCAACCTACACTTGCTAACTAAAAAATTATATCTTGAAAAAGAAGAGATTCAGATTTACCAATTAGTATATAGGACAGAAAGCAGAAACCATCTTAAGTTGGGGCTGTTACAAGAGACTCCGTCCTCTGGTTTTTTGCATTAAAATGCAACTTGGTAAACTTGAAATAATCAAATACCAAAGAAGATGAATCAGATGTGATGAAAGTGCTTTGCAGCTGATTCTTTTTTGTTGTTGTTGTTCTGTAATGAAGTAAATTAACCACAGAAATGGGGGAATTTTTACTATTGTTTCTTTTAACTCATGCCTTCCTTTTAAAAATAGAATACATCTATAAGGCAGAATGATTTCTAGCTTTCAATGAAATACAGAAAGGTAGCATAAAGCAGGCAGATCATGAGAAATTAAGATATAAATTCTGAAGCCAGTGAAGGGATAGATAATAGATTACGAGGTTAGACATTAAATCTTACAGCTGGCCACCGGAAAGGACAGAGCAGCTGTTACTGCAGAGGCCCTAAAGGAACAGTATTCCTTGCTGCAATCAGAGAAAGAGAGTACAGTAATTGTGTGCACATGTTTGCGCTTTTTACCATTCTGATACTAATCAGAGTGTATTTCTATGTACGTAAATAACCGATCAATGAACACCCTGCTGTGTGTGTGTATTTAGCTTCCTGAACCTCCTTAGTTAGATATGTAGATAAATACCCATAGAGAAGCTAATTGAATATGAATGAGAGCTAGGTTAAAGTAACAGGCATCCAAAACAGGCTGCTACAGGTTTGGATATCAAGCACTCATGCCTAAGAGCTGTAGCATTTTTCTCACCATGATACTGAAATTGGGAGTTGGTCCAAAGCATAAACAGTAAAGGACTGAATTACTGCAACATGATCTACTTGGAAAAGCCCAGAATCCCACCCAGAATCTCTGAAGAGAAAGGTGCCCTTAGGACTCCAAGCAGTCTCAAGTGACCCACATGGGCAGAGTGGCCCTGGGCACCTTTTTCTCTCTTAGACAATTAGAGGTCTGCACTGTGAACCCACCATATGTGAATTAATGCATTGAGATAGACGTGGGGTGTCTGAAGCCCTCACTTATCTTTCGAGGGAAGGAGTACATGAGCTCATACATATTATCTTCCCATTCCTTGTGTCATCCTCCATCCTTGAGAAAACAATTTGGTGGTCTGATGTCCTCTTTTTTCTAACGCATGACAATCTCTTCTCTTTTTGTTGTTCTCGCGCCCTCTTCCATACACACTCATGCAATGACGAAATTAACAAATGGGAATACAACAGAACAGCTCTGGAGAGAAATCTTTCTCACCGTCTTTCATGACTATATTAGAACCACATGAAACAAAAGTCGTACGCAGAAGATGAAGAGCATTCAGTAGGATGTGCAGAATTTCAGACGGCTGAGCTCACTTACCGACGGGTTGAAATGATTTAGTGATATGACTGCACCTTACACACGGCTTATTTTGGCTTATTTCACATGGCTGAGCTCATTAGTTTTGTCAGCTACTCTGGAAGTGTATGAGCGAAACCTGTTTTCTATTGTGAGAGGGCAGGCTTCAGGAAATAGCGTCCTTCACAACACTTAACTTGAAACACAATTTTAAAAATTTAACAAAAAATATGTTCCATATTCATTTAATGTGATCATGATTGGTCTGAAAATATACATGGTTTTATAATGCACCTTTTCCTTCAATTTAATGTAACTGTCATAGAAGAATAATTCTTTTTTTAAAAATACATTTTTTTTGGTGAAAGAAGACAAATGACAATTTTCCTACCTAGATCACAGTTTAAAATAATACAAATACTTTCATACTGTGCAACATAATGATTGCCCTAGTTTGAAATTTTAAAAATTATTATATATTTTAGATTCATAATGAATTCTTCCACTGTCTGGACTTGTACATACACATATCATATCTTAGTCTTTTTCACTTCTTCTTCCCTTCTAGCACTTCTGTCTTCCTATCTCCTTCCATCTTTAGATCCCCTTTCAATCTGTGAAAAATGCTTTACTTTTTTCTTTTTGGAACCCTACAAATGTCATTAGGAATTCACTCAATGATGTGAAAAAATTGTAAATTTTGTTGGCTCATTGAATGTGTTTTTATTTGTAATAAACTGAAGTAACAAAATTTATAAAATCCAACTTAACTTTTTACAACCTTAGCAACATATTTTGATGACTTGAAAATTCACTTGAACGTTAAATTCTTCAAAATAGATGCAAACTATGAAAACTCCTTGGTGATGTAGGTGATATAGTTTTACTGTTAATGAATATGACTTAACTTACAGTGTGCTTTCATCTTTTGAAATTTATTCTCTATCTCAACTTCAGCTGCAGCAGACTAATGTGGGAAAAAAAAAAACCCTAGGATTTGGCTAATCAATGCAATAGAAGTTCCAAGAATGAAAGCAAGTATATATAGATCTAATTTCCAGTTAGTGAAAGTAAAGATACCTTGAATTGTTGCAAAACATGAGAAATAATAAGTGCAAAATGTCTAGAACCATGCCTGTCTCATAACATTTGAACTTGTAAAGTTTCAAAAGAGGCAATAATTTTTATTTTTTTGTTTTCCTCCAAGAATTCTACATACTTT
>RJWT010046914.1:0-11383 GCA_004365215.1 Cuniculus paca | reverse complement strand
TGTCTTGTTTTGAAGTCCTGTATTGCTTTCACTGTTTTGTTTGGATTGGTTTTATTCTCTTCTGTTGTGCTTGATTTTATTGTGCCTGATTATATGGGAAGTTATTTTGAAGCTAGCAAGAGGCAACATGGTAACCATTGTTGGTTTATTTTTATCTTGTTCTGAAGTCTTGTATCATGTTCATTGTTTTGTTTTGATTGACTCTATCCTGTTTTAGTTTTTTCAGTTTTATTCTCTTCAAAAAAAAAAAGAATCTGATTTTGTGGGATTTTACTTTCCAAAATGAAAAGATTCCAGGGAAATTTATAACCATGTAAAAACAATACAGCAACGTTATATAGTAACTTTAGAAAAATGCACATTTGGTTGTATGCATTTTCACCTTCTTCAGGAAGAGAAAATGGAGAGGCTCAGTAGTAATAGAAATATCCCTTATTGAGAATTATACCAGGAGAAACTAAATACACATTTTCCAATTTTATTGTGCAAAGCTACTTGATGAAGAAACTCAAAACAAGCTATCAGCTGTCTCAAACTGCAAGGATATTAGCTTCATTGTCAGTAAATAAAAAATTTGTAAAATTGACAAATAAAAGCAAAATCTATGCTTATGGGAAAAGCAATCTTAGTCATCTGAATATCCACAAAGAATATTTTCCAGCCTTACCACCATACAGAAAAATTCTGAATAAAATAGTGATGATAACCAGTAATAACAGAGAAACTCATTCTTTGCATGTTGTATGCATCCATGAGATGTTTGGAAGCACACCAGTGCCATAAGCACATAATGTTGACATATGTGTTTATTATTGACTTATTTTTTATATTCAGTTACATTGGGTCTTCAAATGTGAGAAGTCTATGGACAATCTGTAGGTTAGGTTACCTTAACAAATGGGAATTGGTTCCTTTTGTTCTGCTTGATAAAGAACACCAATTTTCAGGAGAAAAAGGCCTTTTGCTATTCATCATCTCTGTTAATAGATTCCCTAAATCCCAGAACATAGGTTTGGACCTCCTGAACTCTCTCATGGAATATTCTTACACACTTACTCCTCATGAGAGTATCATTCTACTATATTGCTAATTATGAATTTTTAATTTCAGCTTTTAAATTACAAATAGAAGATTGCAACTAAACTCTCCAATGTGATAGCCACTAGCAACATATGGCTATTGAGTCTTCATAATGCCAATTTGAGTGGTTCAAAGTAAGATGCACTAACAATTAAAATATATAGTAGGTTAGAAGACAGTCCTGTGGTACCTCAGTTCATAAACTTAATTCTTTCCAAGATGATGATATCACTGTACAAAGAAAGAATGCAAAGCATTATCACTGTAGTTCTTAAATTACTAACATGTTGAAATAATACTTAGTTGAATACAGTGTATTATATAAAAGGCACTTTTTAAATTTACTTCATTCATTCTCTTCTCAATTCTGTCCCATGCTCCAGGAAGTTGACCTCTGATGATTGAGTCATGCAGGCCTCCTTGATGGCAAGTTCCTGGTTCAAGTGAACCAGTGGATGTCAATGACAGAAGATCTAAGGATGACAGAGAGAGCTCAGAGCATTTCCTTCCTCTTCCCCTCTCCCTACTATAGCTCTATTTCTTGGAGAAGCTGGATGTGTCTGTCACTATAGCTCCAAGCCTGCATGCAGCTCCTTCTCCCTGACTCTAACCTCATGGAGCTCTGACAGCACAATATTCTCCCTTTGTCTGGGTGCCCCAACATCCTTCACTGTTGCCCTTAACCCTGCTACTTGTTAACTCCTCCCTTAATTATTGCCTACTCATATGGAATACCTGGGATGAGTTTATTTCCTGCTGAGACCTGCCTAATTCCCTATCCTTTTGTTTCTTTCTTTATGCTTGTGGAAAAATCCTGAATACAGAACCTGCAGACAAGTTATCTTACAATAAGATGAGTCTGTTGCATCAAAATAAACACACCTTTCTCCACTATCCATAAGTCCAAGACAATACATACTGTTCAGTATGATTTATTCCCTGTCTGCAGTCATAAGGGTACTGTGCTGTGCAACTTGATGACAAAAATATCCCAAGCACCACTCTCTCCCAAAAATGTGAGTAAATGAGGAAAGCCCACAGGAAACAGAAATATTCAACAAAAAAAGTAGTTGGTGATGAAGCCACTAACAACAGTTTCAGAATTCAGAGGCAGAGTAACATATAAGTGCAGTCTGTGTTTTTTACTCAGTTTTACAAGATTTCTCTAGCAAGAAATTTCTGTAAGCAATGGCTAGAGTATAAATCTGTGTCACGCAGTAGCAAATGGTTAAATAGTAAATACAGCTAATGTTAATCTAGCAGTTCTTATATGCCTGTTGTAGTTAGGGTTTGTAAGGGAATGAATGTAATACAGAACACATAACTATATATGATTATTTTATAATATTCACCCAAAAAGTCAAATATACAAGAGTTCAAAATATCTGTTTGTGTGCTAGATACTCAAAGAATCTATCTGAGGGCCTAGATATCACAGCGGGGTCCTTCACTTGTCCAGCTAATGTCCTAGAGCCCATGCCAATGTCTCATGCAAGTTCATATCAAGGATGTGTAAGGGGAAGGTCTAAGACCAGTGGTGGAAGCTAGAAAGTGTGCACTGGGGGGATGAAGGACCTGTGACAGCAGGCTGAGGATCTGCACTGGGGCTAGGAATTCACACTCAAGGAGAAGACCAGAGCTCCCCCAAAGAGAACAACAGCCATCCCCAGTGACAACGAGGATCTAGGCTCCTCCTCCACTGTGAACAGAGTAAGTATTGGGAAAACCAGCCACAACAAAGTTTCTCCTGGAAAATCAGCAGCATCCTATCTTCTCTTCTTATTTTTCCTTTATGCCATTCAGGCAACAATCCTCAGGTGGGTCTACCATGCCCAGAACCATGCTGACTCAGTTCAACTAGGCATTCTCATTTAAACTGACTATTAATTAATCCACCACAGTCCCAGCACTCTGCTAGATACTTCACATAATATTTATATAAGTAGCAACTACTTCCATTTACTCTTTGGAATGTTTCAGTTACTTCATCTGTTTTAATTCATTTAATATTTCTATCAGCCTTATGAGATAGACATTATCATACTCCCTATTGTACATACATAAAAACTGGGACAAAGGTTAGTTTGATAAACTTGTCCATGGTAGACAGTAACTGAGAGAACTGGAATTCAAGTAAAGCAGCACAGCCCCAGAGACCACATTGTTAATCATGTTTTACACCCTCTGTGAGGCTGAACTAATCTTCACATCACCCCATAAATTCTAAGAACAGAGGTTCAGAATAGCTACCATATCTACTTACAATCATAGGACTATTCACCATGATACAGTACTTCCTCCCAAATAGTCATGGAAAATAGAGTCAAACTGTTGAGAGCTTTCTGCCATTATTTTCCATTTAACTCCTTTTCATATTTTTCTCTAGTCTGCAGCATACCACTCATTCATTATCTCTCCTTTTCCACTCCCCACCCCATGTGTCTTCTTCTACCCAACACTTGCCTTATTTTCCTTCATTAACTTCAACAGTACTAAACTCTTGACAGTTTCCTTACTATTATCTTTTTTCTCACCATTGCCTTGCATGTAGAAGGATGGAATTGACCCCAGTCGTTTCACAGGCCACCCTTGACTGTCCTAACTTATTGACCTAGTCAAATAATTGGTTCAAAGATAGACATAGCAAAGTGCCGATGCCAGCTCCCCTGGGCTTCAGAATCAACTATGGACTTCTTCATTCCAGGTACAATGACATCATGTTGGTAATCAGCTATGGTGAACGTAATACACCATAAAAATTACATACTACAGCCAAAGTTTGCTTTCTTTCTCTTGTTTCTTTGTACATTTTAAGAATGAGAGAGTTGTTAAATATTCACTTGTACAATGACTGGATGGATGAGAACTAACTTAGGTTCACGAGATGTGAGAAGATATTTAATTAGTTTGGGGAAACCATTGAAGCTTCTATCCCTTTCCTGACTACTTTTTTTTTTAAAAAAAGATCTTAGAATATTGAGCCCATTTGGGTCATCACAAAAGGACCTATCTAGAGATAAACTTAACACACAGAGGAGCTACTTTGGAATGTTCCAGGAGATATGGAGTCAGAGCCCTGATTGTAGGAACTTCAGAATCAAACCCATTAAAATCTGTATACCTCTCCACTCTTCTAATTAAATAGGCCAATAAATTCTCTGCTTTAAAACCAGAATATTTGGGATTTTTATGACCTTCTATAGAAAGATCTTGAGTTGATACACAGAGTTATGCTTTATGAACACATCCACCAATATTGCATGAACTCAGAGCCACCATTCATACTGAAGTCTCTGAGGAGAAAAGACCCTGGCATTTGGCAAGGCACAGCTACTTCAGTCCTATAAGGCAAATGTCATATCATGCCTAAGATACCACTTCAATTATTCCCTATCATTCAGCAAGAAGCCAAAATTCCCTGCTAGTTCCCCATGGATTCTTTTTATTCCTGTGGCTATTTTCATTAATCTCTTCTGACTAACCTGGCACAAGTAAGACACTGCTATGCTATTTTTATTTTCCTGTTTCTTCTTATAGCCAAACTTTACTACTTTTTACCATTATTTCATGTTTTCTATGGCCTCTCAGAATCTCTGAAAAGAGAGAATATACTCTTTAATCCTGACCAATTCCATCAATTAATCAAAATTTTCCCACCAGCTTTGCAAACATACATCATGTTATTTTTGCTTTCTGTCCCCCAGCCACATCTTGGCCAAACTGACCTAATCATCATCCTTCAAATATGTCCAACTAATATGTGTTTCAGCAATGGAAAAAGATCTGACTCTCTAAAAAGTAGGCATATGGAAGAAGTGACTGGCATCTCTAACATACTAGTGTGTAATTCTCTCCTTTCCCTGAGCTTCATGGACCCTTTATCCTCCTCTATTGAAATCTCATGTTTCCAGCAATTCTCAATTCAGATACCTACTCGTACTGATTGTCTTAGTGCAATGTGATTATAAGAAATAGACTTTGCTAGCCTGAAGACATAATTTTGTTAGATAAAAATATAGGACTAACCCAATGCAACTGAAAGTATCAAATGCTACAAATCTCATGTGAGATCAGAGGCAGAGGAACCAGAAAATCTAGATTGAAAATTGCTTTATCTCTGGAGCCCCAAGTCTCCATTTTGGCTGCTTGTTTCTTCTTACCTGTATCATTATTCTTTTTTTTTTTTTTTTGCCATACCAGTTCTCTATATTTTGTGTGTGCCTGATGATTTATCTGTTCCATCAATTCTAGGATTCAATGAAACTGAATACATTCTCTCTGTGGCTGAATTTCCAAACTCCCTAAAAAGAAGTTAATCAGCCAAGCAAAGCCAATGACTTGACTTCTTCTGGATTTGATGCCCACTGCTTGACTCATACTCAACCAACTGTGGAACAGGTATATGATTACATGGCACCTCTGACTACTCCTTAGAGCAATGGGAAAAGATCTGACTCTCTAAAAAAGGAGGCATATGGAAGAAGTGACTGGAATCTCTAACATACTAATTATCTCACATGGAATGATCTGAATTTCCATATCCTCTACTTCTCATGACATTTATCTAACACTGTCTTAATTTGTATTTATGTTTCACTTCCCTCACTAAGGTATAGGTAACCCAGATTTTATCTCTATCTTATGCAGGAAGCACTACTAGAATTGGGTCCTTGAGAAAGTGGGAAGTAAAATACAACTTTAGGATGCAAGATGTTTATGACAGAATGCAACTGGTATAAAGATCTGTGGAGGTGAAAGGAAGGAAACAGGATTGGACAGAGGGGAAAATGCACTATAATGAAAACCAAATGAGTCTCAAACTATGCTACAGTTCTGTATCAAATTCAACATTGTCCTCATTATGCTGAGACAGTCAAGCAACAATGCCCTGTATCTACCAGTCACAGAATGTGAACACCCATGGGAAAGGGAATCCATTTGTGTGAGGGGTCTTTCTACAGCTGAGGCAATCTTGGAAGGGATAATAGCTGAAGACGATGTACAGACACCATATCCAGCAGATGCAGCAAGTTTTTAATACAGAAAGAGCTAAATGACCCTGCAATGTCAACTGTGGCCACCACTATGTCTTACACAATGCGTGTACTTGTACACCTGTTAACAGCTTCAAACAGAGACTAGTTGTTAAATGAAAGAAAGATTAGATGGATGACTGATTGTGTCAACTTGAGTAACAGAAGCTTAACCATATTTGTTCAGCAATTCCACACCCTACGGTGTGGAAGATCCCCCATAGGGCAGATTCTCACCTGGATTGTATAAAGCAGAAATGAAGGATAGATCTCCTTCTGTTTATTTGAAGGAGCTTGAGTCTTTGCCTTCACCTTGGATGTCATCTCCTGGATTCCAGAGCTTCAGTTTCCAGTACAGACCCATTGGCCTTCTGGTATGCACTTATGTCAGACACTACAATGAGCTCCAGACCTTCAACTGAATCCTTCAGTCTCCAGTGTGAAGACAGACCCCCTTCTGTCTTTTGGCTAAACCATATCCAACTCTGGGTGGCCATTGTAAGCCAATTTTGTAAATTCTTATGTATTTACATGTATTTATTTATATATCTGTTCCCTAGTAAACACCAGCTAATACAATGAAAATGCACAAGAAGATGTTTTTCTATGCATCCTACCAGAAAACTATTTTTAAATCCAAACGTTTGATGTTAGAGATGTATGCAACACCCATATCAACCTCATAGCATGACTTTAGGCAAGTTGCTGAGCATCTCTATGACTTCCTTCTCCTCTTAACAAACATGGCCAAGCACATCTGCTTCTAACATTTGCATGGCTTGAAGAAAGAACACAAATGGAGGCCTCTGGCACATGCTTGTGTAGCAGCACTGCAGCCTGTACAAGCAAGTCCTAACCATACTCTATCCCAACACTCGTGTTATCTCCAGTGAACAAATGCAGAAAAGAGACTTCACAGTCTCTGGAAGTGGGTATGAGACCATTTAGTGAGGGAACCCAGGCACCCCAGGTGCTGCAATATGGTGTAGAAGGAGCAGCACAAACTGTCTCCCTGTGGCCACCCCTGCCTCAATTCACAGGGTGGTGACTGGAACAAGGAAGGAAAAGTGGATCCTCTGGAGTGCAGGGCATAGGAAAGGAGCCCTGGTCAAACCAGTCAAAGGACGAATGTGGTTAAACCATTCATCCCAATTGACTTTAGAATATAGGTCACCATTTAGTCAGTTCTTAGTATTCTTTAAGTTTTATAAAATATCCCAGCAAAAACCCTCCCTTAAATTTTTCTTTCTTTTCTTTCTTTCTCAGGTATATGCATAGCCTTGCATTTCAACACCTTTGCTGTGAATATAGTTTTCCTGGTCAATGTTTAGTGAGATTTTTGAATGTGACAGTATATGTGTTTCACCCAATTTGAGAAAGTATCAGCCATTATTTCTTTAAATGCAATAGGAATATGAATACACTTAAGCTGAATGCTCTGATCTTATTTTGAATATGAAATAAAATGGGTCATTTTTGTTGGGGCGTAGAGGGGCAAACTGTGATTAATTTTGAACTATTTTAGTCTCCGTTTCCCTTAACCAAAGAACAGGATAGGACACAGATTGTCGAGTGTCTCCCACCCTAAGATGATCACTTCCATCTTTACAGTGACCTCTTAAGTTACTTTCATCTATAGGAGGTACAATAAAAATAAAGTTCTTCTCTCTTGCTTACTCAGAAAAATGAGTTGCAAGGTGCTTCTGCTCTCTCAGAGATCCATACTGAGAGAACTTGTGAGAGAGTAAGACCCTGCCTGATAGTGACTGCATTTGAGTCCAATCACAGAAACAAACCCCAGTTTTTGTGCATTAAAAGTACAATTGAGTACAGGTCCCATTTCCGCAAGTTCTGTTCTTCCCTGTGGCCCCCATAGAAATGTGTACACTCACAAATCCTTAAAACTGGCAGGGATTTAAGGGGGTTTTTGGCATTGATGGAGAAGGTTGGATACATCCTGCCCAGTATGGACACTAGACAACTCAAAACTGCATCTTCTCTCTGAGTCGGCAACTGTAAATCTATTCAGATTTTCCCATCTATTTCAGACAGAGAAACACGCTGTTCTGATTCATTTTGCATTGGTATAGTAGAATGCCACAAATTGAGTAATTACAGCAAATTTGTTGACTCACAGTTCTGGGTCATCAAATATCAAATTGCTGGGATCTGACAAGGCCTTTGTTTTGTGTCATAACCTGGCAGAAGACATCACATGACAGAAGGCCTAAAAAAGAGATGGCCCAAGACAATGAACCCAGTTCTCTGATAATAATATTAACTAAGCACTTCTTAAAGGTCCCACCTCACAGTGCCATTGCAACTGCAACTAAAACTCAACACGAATCTGAGAGGGGGCAAACACTCAAAGTATACAAAGGGTTTGGGCATAGTTAACATACATGAACGACAAGGAAATCCCAGCATGGAATGGCCAACTCCAGAAGATCTTCAGAACAAGGACAAAGGGCAGAATGCGATCAGGAAACCTGAGCTTCTGGGAGAACAGGAAATCATACCTGGAAGAGCCTGAAGCAGAATGAGGCACACAGCTTCACACAGGCAAACTGAGTCCTTGTATCCCAATGGTCCACTGTTCTGTGTGAGAAATGGAATGAGCATTCCTACCTGTTGGGCCTCATGGGGTCAGAATAACTTTCCAACAAAAGTGAATGTGGAAGCAGTTTGTGATTTCAAAAGAGCTATGTCATAGCCAACATTATTAATTGCTTGTTTTCTCCTCAAAGAGGAGGTTGTCATTATGACATTTCCTTTTTTTTTTTTTTAGCAACTTTTAGTCTCTAGTACTCATTTTCTTGTGCTCTTATCTCTTTTGAGAATAAAATTTATTCCACATACACTGAACATATTCTCCATTAATACTTTTGTAAATATTTTAAAATTGTACGCGAAGTCAATCCTGAAACAATTCTTTTAAACACTTGGAGGACTTACTTAAATTTATGTCAATCGTACCTTTAGATCCAAGGAATGCAGATGTGGGGAGGGGAGGAGTAGAAAGAGGGAAGGAGGGTGAAGGGAGGAAGGAATACACTTTGTATGATATCTTTGATTACCCATTGATAAGGGAATGTGTTTTAAATTTTCTATATATTGAAAAATAAGGTTCTGCTTTCTTCACAAAAGTTCTGTTGTGTTTCTCAAAAAAAAAAAAAAACTAATGATAATAACTGATGCCCTCTTGTGGGAACTGTATTCCTTTGATGGAAAATATTCACAGTGCTGCTGCATGAGCTATTCTCATGACTAACAATACTTGGTGATATGAGTTAATCTGATTCACACATTTCTGAGTCTCCATCTCACAAATTTCCAGAAAAAATACCTGGGAAAACTAAATTTCCGTGAATTCATCAGAATGCCAGAGGAATCAGAAAATAGATTGACTGCTTAGTGTCAAAGTGTGAAGGATGTATTCTCTCTTGGTTTATATATCTACTCTACCATGTCTGAACAGATTATTGTAGTTATTACACCAGTTCTTTTTCATTAGTACATTTGAAATACATAATGTGGAGTTGGTACAAGTACATAACACATCTTAGTTCCTTTTTTCATTCCTTTTCCCTCCTGTACTTCCCCTGCCTCCATTTCTTTATCCCTTCCCCATTTGAGCAAGATCTATCTCCCTACTTCCTGTTATCTATCTTTAATTTTGCTCTCTAATTATAGTTTGGGTTTCTCACATAAGACAAACCATGAAATATTTAAGCTTGTGAGTCTGATTTATTTCCCTTAACATTGTGGTCTCACAGTGCATCCATTTTCCTACAAGTAACTCAATTTTATCTTTCTTTGTGGCAAAGTAGTACAATATTGCGTATAAATACCATATTTTCATTACCCATTCATCTATTGCTGAAAATATAAGCTGCTTCCAAGATTTAGTGATTTATTATGAGTAGGTAATACAAACATGAGTATGCATGTAGCACGGTAATATAATATCTTTAATCTTTCAGGAAGATACCTAGGAGAAGAACAACTGGGTCAAATGGAATTTCCAGTTTTTGTTTTGTTTTGCTTTGCATTGTTTTGTTCGTAAAGAGGCAAACAAAGGATTTATTAGAAGTAGATATAGGTCATACTCAAGGGCAGAGTTCGGATGCTCAAAGAAAAGAGGAATCTCTGGTGTCAGTTTTTTGAGGAATCTCCACTCTGATTTTCATAGTAGTTCTACTAACTTCCATTCACACCCGAAATGTAGAAGGGTTCCTGTTACCCTGCAGCCTTGCCAGCACTTACTATTATTTGATTTCTTGGTGATAGTCATTTTTTCTGGGGGGAAATGGACTTTGTATTGTTTCAATTTGCATTTTTCTAATGGACAGCGATGTTGAATGTATCTTCATGTATTTAATGAGTATTTGTACTTTCTCTTCTGTAAAGTATCTATTCACCTCATTTGACCATTTTTGATTGGATCTTTTATTTTTGTGAAGTCTAATTTGTTTTTACTTCTTTATATATTCAAGATATTAGTCCTCCATCTGAAGAATAGTTGGCAAAGAAATCTTCCCATTCTGTAGGTTGTCTTTTCATTTTTTTCACTGTCATTTTTGCTGTGCAGAAGCATGTAAATTTAATATGATCCTACTTGTTTATTTTTGGTACTATTACCTGTGCAACTGATGTGCTGTTGAGAAAATCCTTGTCCATGTCTATGATGCCTAGAGTTTTACCTATTTTATTTCCTAGCAGGTTGTGTTTCTCTTCTAACATTTAGTTCTTTCATCTATTTTGATTTAAATTTAGTACATAGTGAGAAATATGGGTCTAGATGTGGATAACCAGTTTTTTCAGCACCACTCCTCAAGCGGCTTTTTTTCCTCTGGCATATGTTTTTGGCCCCTTTATCGAAGGTCAAATAGATAAGTGTGTTTCGGATTGTATCTCTATCCTCTATTCTGTTCTTTTGACCCTCATGTCTGTTTCTGTGCCAGTACCATGTTTTTATCACTGTAGCTTTGTAATATAACTGCATGTCCAGGATTGTGATGCCTCATGCTTTACTCTTGTTACCAGGATTGCTCTTGCTATTCTGGGTCTTTTCGGATTCAATACAAATTTTATGATTGTTTTTTCCAAGTCTGTGAAAAATTATATTGTATTCTAATTTGGATTGCATTAAATCTGTATATTAGTTTTGGAAGTATGATCATTTTGACTATATTGGTTTTGCCTCTCTAGGAACAGGAGCTGTCTTTCCATATTCTGATGTTCTCTTCCATTTCCATTTTCAGAATACT
>RJWT010046913.1:0-11380 GCA_004365215.1 Cuniculus paca | reverse complement strand
TCAGTATGTTGTATGTTAGTGTGTTATCATTTACAGGAGACAAAGAAACAAAAATTGTATAAAAGGCAAAAATCCTGCATGCTTTGGGCCCCACCTTTTGGGTAATAACCCACTGAGTACTGTACCAGCAGAAATAAATGCTACTTCCTGGAAAAAGCCTTGGTTGTCCCACCTCTCTGTGAGAATCTTGCTACAGTAGGTCTCATGAGAAAACTGAGACTTCCCTGGATATTCCACCATGCAGACCAAGGGGGAGCTCAAAGCAGTATGTATGATGTGTGGGTAAATGCAGCAAAGGCAAGAGCCCAGTGATTGCTGAAGACAGGGCCAGTGCTGTGAGACAGGCATGAAGAAGGTGAGCAGACATTGTCCACCTCAACACCGAGGAAAGATAAGCACTTTGACCATGAGATCACAGGTACAGGAAGAGAACAGTAGAAGGTGCTGAGAACGACCTCGTTCATCTGCTTATTATTAGACAAAATTTGAGAGTAATTTCTGGATGTTACTAAATTTGTAATAATTCAAAATGGAGTTCCAGATATAATGCCAGTTCAGTTATTGAAACACTTAAATAGCTCCACATTTAATTTACAAAAATTTTTGAAGAGCTGTAAAAAGAAGCTCCATGCACGTACACCGAAGTGTGAGATAGTAACGAAGACTTCGCAGAAGCAAGGACTGGTAAGCAAACAGGGTTGGACTGGTCTAAGAAGCAGGCATGCAGTGGCGCAGGCTGCCCACAGAGGGAAAACATGCACAAAAATGTGAAATCTGTAGTAGCTTTTCTGATCGGCAATCCTAAAGGTCAGCAAACTCAAGATTTGTAATTGACAGTCAGGACTCATTAAGATGTTCAGTTTGTTTTTGTTTTTCCCAGAAAATGTACAGTAACTGACTATATTCAAGTGAATGAGAGATATGATTAGATTTTTAATTTTGAGGAAATAATTCTGGCTTGCCTAAGAAGGAACTGAAGGTGGCAAAAGATCAGAGGGCTTGTTGCTTCATGAAAAATGAATGGAAGAGGGAAGAAAAATGGTGAACCAATTAGTAGTCTATTTTTGTAGCCCAGGCAGCAGGAAATAGCATCTGGATATTTCTGGGCTACAGATTAGAAGAACTCAAGGCTGTAATGATTTTTAAAAATGAAGATTAAATACCTTTGCACTTAGTGGAAAGAACTTCATCAACTTTGTTTTTTTAACTAGCTAGGACTAATGGTGTTCCCATTCTCTTCCATTCACCCTTTGAATTCACTTGCAAAATTCTGATGAAGCCATTCATGCTTATTCAGTTCACGACAGCAGTAAAGCAAAAGGTGCAATTTTCTTATTCCTATTATCTAAGGAGTTACCTTTTTATATAATGGTTATATGAAATTAGTGCAGCAATAAAGAAAATTTTATATGTGTCTTCTGTGAAGTTGAGGGTGTTTGGCTAATATGTCCTAACAGCAGAAATGTTTTTATTTTTTAACCAGGAAAGGCATTTTTGGGGACAGCTTGGCAGGAGAATTTTGAACTGAATTTGAACTTAGTGGTGTGTGAATTTGTTTCCCCTTGGTTATATGTGACCACATTTCTCCCCAAGAAAAACACTTCGAAAACCTTACAAAAAAGCTCCAAGCCCTCTTAATATATCAAATAACCCTTACAAAACAACTCTTTGATGTTAAGTGTGAAAGTATCAGAAACATGGAGATTAAATTTCCTCTGGGACCTTTCTACAAGAACGGAAAAAGTGCTTAGCAAAACACCTTTTGAGTTTTCCCAATTCCCAAAAGTATTTTAAAAGGAAAACAGGAATTTAACAAATCCAAGAGCAGCTGAATTTTTATATCCTTTACACAGACATATTGAATTACTTAATTTCTTTTCCAGTTCCTTTATTTTGATCCTTTCAATATATTCGGGTTTTTAAAATTTTGTCTGAGTTTTAGTTTTGGATGAGTATTTCCAAATGATTCCCACAAAATGGCAAGAGGTAACTGGCAACAGAGATACTGCTCTGAGGAATTTCTGAGTTTAAGGTATTGTGTCCTTATAAGCACGCATTCCTTATTATATACAGGTCTTATGTAGTGAGGTCAAAGCTTGCTCTGAGCAGAACTGGACTGTAGTCAAGATTTGTTGGTTGTGTGTAAAGTTGGCTCTGTGTAAAATGTGGAAACACCATACCTTTATTGAAAGACCAGTGCTGCTTCCCTGAGTTCCATTATTATTCAATGACATTTGTGGAAATTCTATATTGGTTTCCGTGATTTGCTTTCCTTTCTGAGAAATTAAATGCTTATGTAGCTGAAAATGGACAATTATTAAGCATGCATTTTGTGTAATGTGCAGAGCTAAGTACTCTACATACACATGTGAATGTTTTTCGACCTAGTGAGATAAGAATTAATTTCTCTTATTTAAAGATGATCAAACAATACCAAAGTGTTAATGTTCATACCCAGGAAATAATGGAGTTGATCTCTGATGTTTGGTTCTTCTATCCACTACTATTTATTGCTCTGCTTTTATAATTTTTTTTCTTTCATTACTTGATGATGTATTCTCCTCAGCAGCTCTTCTTGATGTTCTGTTAGCCATGATTTCCCTTTCTATGACTGCCTCTAACTCCAGGTTTATCTTTTTTTTTTTTTTTTTAGCAGCTCGGGGGATTGAACTCATGACCTCGCACTTACCAGGCAGGTGCTTAGGACACTGAGCTAGATCCCTGATCCTTGTCTTTTTGAGACAGAGTCTCACTATGCTGTTCAGGCTGGCCTTGAGCTCACTTTGTAGCTCAGGTTGGTCTCAAACTCACAATGATCCTCCTGTCTCAGCTTCCCAAGTGCTGGGATTACAGGTGTGAGCCACCACGCCTGGCCAGGTTTTATTTTTATATGTCTGCATAGATGACTCTTATAGACCAATCTGGGTCAGGTTTTCACTGAATTTAAATTTAATTTTAAAATATTTTACCTATGAGAAAATGTAGATAATTTTGAGGAATTTTACATCTTTAAATCAATAGCCCTGAGCAAAATATGTTATCTAACACTAAGACTTTTAAATTTCAATAATCTTATACTCATTTATTGTAAAAATGTAGATTTTCTGGCACACAATTAATGACAGGATATAAATCTTGTTAGACAAGAAGGAACAGTAATATCTCAATGTCATGTTACTTGTATATGGGAGCATTTTAATTTTGGAACTTAATATAGAAAACTATCGAGAAATGAGAATGTTCTGAATTTATGCTTTCATTTTAATATTTGCCCCCTTGTATTGCATGTATACATGCATGTTCATAAGCAAAGTGTATTTTGATCTCTTTCACTGAAATAGTAATACAGAACATCTTTTTCCTGACATATGAGATCCCTTGGCAAGAATACAGCTGGATTTTCTCAGTTTGCTATATCTCCTGTGAGACCAGCAGGAGAAAAAACCAGTTGGCAATTTATTTTCCCAGTTAGCATGCTTCCCTCTCAATATTTCAATTGTGTGGTCTCTTGTAAAATCTTATACTGAAGTTTCATTGTATTCTTGAATTATTCAGTTCCTCTACTATGCATAATTCTCAAACACATGAAGATGGTTCAATTAAAAATTGTTTCTATTATAGGATGTAGTAAAATAGTACATTATGGTTGCATGAGCATTCACACCATAACCAGTAATAATAGAAACCATTACACACCATGTGATAAGCTTCACACATAACCATTCCTGAAGTAATCCTGAACCTTTGGGTTCTTTGGGAAAATTTCTCTAAATGCCTTCAATGCTATACCAGTGTTGTCATTGGTAAACCCATTTGTTAAGCAGTTTCTTGAAAACAATTTAATAAGATAATAAACAAATGCTTATTATAAATCCATCAAGGATATTTTTGAGTTTCTGCTAAGAGGCATAAATATGTAGAAAATGCAAAATTATTTCACTTTTACCAGTCTAAATATTTAAATTAATTTAAGTTGTAGTTTATGAAATATCTCAGTTATCTTTTTAGAAATAAACTTTTCATTTTAAAATTGTTTTAATTTTAAATAACATTGTGATGGTTATACAGAAATTTCCCATATATTCTACATCTGTTTTCCCCTAACATTATTTTTTAATTTTTGAATTTTTACTGGTACACGTTCATAGTACATAATGATTGTATTTATTGTGGGGAATTGGCACATGTACATAACACATCTCAACTCTTTTTTTTCACTGTTCTGCTCATCATGCCTTTTTTGTGAGCAACAGATTTATTTATCTTACAAATTTTTGTAGTTAATTATCACACAAACAGATTAACAACTAGATTAATAGAATGTAAGCATAGGACAATTATAGTATGTCAAAGTTCACCTTTAGATACATTATCCATACTGGATTATAATAATTTTTCTTCTTTGTCTCTTTTTTCCTTTATCTCTTTTTTATGTTGCACTTTATTTATATATGGTGTTGAGTTTTTCATATAAGAGAAATCATGTGATATTTACACTTGTTTCATTTGCTTAACTTAATATTTTAGTCTCTAGGTGTGTCTATTTTTCTATAAATGACTCAAGTTTATCTTTCTTTATGGCAGAATAATACACCATTATGTACCAATACCACACTTGCTTTATTTATCAACCTATTGATAGATATACAGGACTGTTTCCAAGATTTAGCTATTGTGGATTGTGCTGCTATAAACATGGCTATGCACACATGGTTGTGGTCATACGTCTTTAATACTTTTGGGTTGATACCTAGAAGGGGAATAGCTGGGTCAAATGGAATTCCTATTTTTACATTTCTGAGGACTCTCCGTACTGATTACCATAGTGGTTGTGCCAATTTACAGTCCCACCCACAAAGAAGAAGGGTTCCTTTTATCCCCATAGCCTTGCTGGCAATTGTTACTGATTGATTCCTTGATGATAGTCATTCTTTCTGGAGTCAGATGGTAGCTCACTGTTATTTAAATTTACATTTCTTGAAGAGCCAGCAATGCTAAAGTTTTTTTCATGTATTTATTGGTCATTTGTGTATTTTCATCTGAGAAATATCTATTCATTTCAGATGCTTATTTTTTGATTGGGTCTTTAAATACAGAGTCTACTTTTTTGATTTATTTATATATTCAACATACTAATCCTTTGTCTGAGGAGTTACTGGCAAAGTCTTCTTCCCATGTAGGCTGGCTCTTGGTGGTTTCCTATGCAGTGCAGAAGCTTTTCAATTTGATGTAAACCCATTCACTGATTTTCGTTATTATTTCTTGTGCACCTGAGGTTCCGTTCTGAAAGTCTATACCTACACCAGTGTCTTCAAATGATTTATGTATTTTGTCTTCCAGTAGATAGTGTTTCTGTATTAAAGTTTAGATCTTTGATCCATTTTGATTTTAGTTCAGTGCACAGCGAGAGATACGGGTCTGGGTTCAATCTTTGCCATGTGGATAGCCAGTTTTCCTACCACGATTTGTTAAAGAAGCTATCTTTCCTCCAGTGAAAGGATTTGGTCTCTTTATCAAAGATAACACAGCTGCTTGCGCCTGGAGTTACTTCTTTATCCTCTATTCTGTTTCAATGACCCACAAGTCTGTGAGTTTATTTTTGTTTCTTGTTTTTGCCAAAGTTGTGTTGTTTTCATCACCGTCGCTTTGTAGTATGACTTGATGTCTTGGCTCATGACGACCCTCGGCTTTCCCTCATTGCTCAGAATTGCTTTTGGTAATCTAGGTCTCTTTTGGTTCCATATGAATTTTAGGATTGCTTTCTTTCTCCAGTTCTGTATGTACTGCTACTGGTAGTTTGATTTGGATTGCATTAAATCTGTGTAACATTTTCGAAAGTATGGCTATTACGACTATATTGGTTCTACCTAACCAGGAACAGGAGATATTTTTCTATTTTCTGATATCCTTTTCAATCTCCTTTTACAGAATACTATATTTTTCATTGTAGATGTCTTTCATTTCTTTGATTAGGTTAACTTTTATGTATTTCATTTTACTTAATGCAATTTTTTTTAGTCTAAGTCCTTTTCTGGCTTTGCAATCAGAGTAATGGTTGCGTTACCAGGAATGACTTTGGGAGTACTGCTTCCCTTTCCATTTCATTAAAGATTTTGAGTAGCATTGGCATTAGATCTCCTTTAAAGTTTTTGTAGAATTTGGCAGTGAATCTGATGGGACCTTAGTTGGTAACTTTTTGCTTCTTCAATTTCACTGACTGGTATTGGATTATTCAAGATTTTTATATCTTCTTGGCTCAGCTTTGGAAGTTCTTGCATCTAGGAAATTATTCATTTTTTCTGAATTTTCCATTTTATTAGAGAACAGGTTCTCAAAGATAATCTAGATTTTAGCAGAATTCATTATGTTTTTGTTTTTTCATTTTTAATTGCGTGAGTTTGGGTCTCTTATTTCCTTATTTTGGTAATATTGGCTAAGAGTTTTGCTCACTTTGTTTAATCTTTCAAATAACTAACTCTGATTCATTGATTCTTTGTAGTGTTTTGTTAGTCTTCATTTCATTAATTTCTGATATTTGTAATTTCTTTCTTTGTACTATTTTTAGTTTTTCTAGGTCCTTGAAGTACATCATTTGGAATTCATTCTGTTTTTCTAATATATGAAGTAAACATTATAAACTTCCCTCTTATGATTGCTTTCGTTGTGTCCCATAGATTCAGGTGTGTCATACCAGCATTCTCATTTAATTATAGAAGCTATCTAATTTTTCTTTAATTTCACCTGCGATCTGTTGATTATGTAAGAGAGTATTATTTAACTCCCCTTTGTTTTCATAATTTCTGTGGTGTCTTTTGTCATTAATTTCTAGTTTCATTGCACTAAGATCTGATAATATGCATGGAATAATTTGGATTCTTTTGTGTTTACTTAAGCATGCTTTATGGACTAGTATGTGGTCTACTTTGGAAAAAGTTCCTTGTGTTGCTGCAAAAACTGTGTATTGATGTTCAGTTGTAGATATATATTAAACATGTGTTTGAAGGTTTGGCTCAGTACAGATATTTCTTTGTTAAATTTTTGTCTAATTGATCAGTCTATTTGTGACAGTGGTTATTGAGGTTTTCCATTACAATTGCACTGGTGTTTATCAGATTATTCATGTCCAGTAGTGTTTGTTTTATGCCATTCAGTGCAATGGTATTTGATGAATATATATTTGTAATTGTAAACTCTTCCTGTTGAATTGTTCTCTTGACCAATATGTAGTGACTTCCTTTGTGTCTTCTTATCAGTCTTGGCTTGAAATCTACTTTGTCTGAAATTAGGATGGTCACTCCTATTTTTTTCTGGGTTCCTGTAGCATGGAATTTTGTTTTTCATCTTTTGATTTTTATCTGTGAGTTTGTGCTTTAATTAAATGTTTTTCTTGTATACTGTAGATTTGGGGGTTTTATTTATTGATTCATTCTCCCAGTCTGTGTCCTTTGATTGGTGAATTCAGACCATTTACATTGATTTTATCAAGATGCACTGATTTATTCTTGTCATTGCATTATTTTCCTGCTCCTGATTCAATTATTTTTTTCCTGATACTTATCAGCACTACTGGCTTCATTGTCTCCTCCTAGGATATCCTTGAGAATTTTTTTTGTGATGTTGGTTTAGTTGTCATGAATATCTTGAAATATTCTTTCTTCTGAAAGTTTTTTATTTCTTTGTCAATTGTATTCTATTTTTATTAAAGACAAGGTCTTACTCTGTAGTTTAGGCTGACCTTGAACTATGTAATCCAGGGTGGCTTGGAACTCACAGCAATCCTTCTGCCTCAGCCTCCTGAGTACATCACTATGCAAGGCATCTCTGTCAACAGAAGCATTTTGTAGGACATATAAGTTGGTTTTGGAAATTGTTATCTTTTAGGGATCCAAATACTTCACTTCAAGGCCTCCCAGCCTTTAAGGTTTTGCAATAATTCTAATGTGTTTACTTTATATGAGATTCACTGCCTTTCTCTAACAGCTATTAAGCTTTTTTCTTCTTGATGACCTTCTGGTACTTTGAGTGTAATGTGGTGTGAGAAGGTTCTCTTTTGGTAATGGCTATTTGGGGTTGTGTAACTGTTTGTTTATATCTTTACTTATCTGGAAAATGTTCTGGAATTATTTCTGTGAACAGGTTTTTTATGCCATTTGTGTTGGTGACTTCTGATTGTTCTCTTATTCCTTTTATTCTTTTTCTCCCTTTTATTTTTAGATTAGTCTTCACATCATCTAGCATTTGTTTGATCAACTTTTCATATTCTTTTATGGTTCTTAGGGCATCATCGTCATCTAGCTCTGAAACTCTGTCTTCACATCGACAGGTTCTGCTGCCCATACTTTCAATCTGATTTTTAATGTCCTAGATTTCTGATTGAAAATGTTTCATTTTTTATAGAGAAATGGTGACAATTATGCAACTCTGTTAACGTCAAGCCAATCAGCTACAGTAGTATTGTCCATGATAAATTAGATATTAACATACTGTAAGACCAATTATGTACTCCCTTAATCCTAGAGAAAAAGTCTGCAGCCATGGTGGACATTAGAGAGCCAAGGAAGTGACTTACAGGTAGTATGTACTAAATGTGACAGATATATGGTAGAATAGAATATACCATATTGCAAATGATAGAATAGAATTCAGCAGGAATTTTGCAGAATTAACTAGCTATCAAAAGACTAACAATGCTTTATGGTTATAGAATTAAAAATATAGGGGTTAAGAATGGAAGAACATAAGAGGAAACTTTTCAAACCTTAAACTCTATAATATTAGGAGGAGAAAAGTTTGTTTATAGAACTAAGTAGAGGTGAGAAAAAAGGGAAAGAGAGAGGATAAAAGAAAAAGAGGAAGAAAACAAAGAAATTATATAGAGTAAAAATAAGAGAGAAATAATTAAAAGGAGAAAGAGGGATAAAAAGAAAACAGAAGTGAGAAAAAAATAGATGAGAAGCAAGGCAGAAGGATAAAGAAAGATTTCCTAAGCCCTGGGAAACTGGTGAAAAAGAAAGGAGAGAAAAAGGAAAGAAGAGAAGAAAGAAAAATAAAGCAAAATGAACTAAAAATAATGTACACTGTCATGAAAAACAATAAGAACCCCAAACACCAAAGGAAAAAAAAAAAGAAAAGAAAAATTCTCTGTTATTTGAAATGTGAGTTTCTTCAGGGATGTACAATTTTGAGGGTGTGTCCATTTTAATCATGTACTTTTCCTCTAATGCTGGTAGATGAAGAAGGCAGTCAGACCTCATGTTGGTACAGTCACTAGCAGGCAATAGGATTAAAGAGAGGGTACCAATTTTGTGACTTTCAACTCCAGAGTGATTCAGACTGAGCCTGGCCTCAGTCCATGGGAGTAGGGCCTTTAATTTAAAACTCTGTGATGGTTTCTTGACAGCCTGACCTCAACTTCCTGACCCTTGCTATCTCCTGTGACTACCCCTTACCCAGTCACTGTAGGAGTATAGCACTGGGAGCCCTAAAATTAAGCTAACCCCCTGGTTGGTCTGAATCCCAGGTTTAGTTGCTCTATCCCTAGAATCATATTTGACCAAGCCCTTTCTCCAGGGGATATGGCAGGCAGTTGGATTAGAGTTATACCAGCTGTTACAGCAGACAGTATCTGTGGGTCTATTCTGTTGATGTATTTTTCCCTGAAGGCCTCTGGAGTCTCCCATTTTCACTATATCTCTGTAGATTCGATCTTCCTTTCTCCTGAGCTAGGAACCAGGAGCCAGGAGCCAACAAGAAAGTATATTGCCTCTTAAGTTTTCCATATTGCATTCTGCCTCTTTGATTTGTCTGGAGGCTCCAATCTTCCTGTTAGATCCTTCTGGGGTCCCAGGGATCCACCTTCTTCCTTCTTTTCTTCCTCAAGTTGTTATTTTCCAGTGTCTGGATTCTGAATCATGGAGAGGCTGAGTTTTTATTGTTTATTATTCTGCCATTTTCCAGGAAATCTTTCCCCTATAAATGATACCTTACATTAATATCATACATTTGTCAAATTAGTAAATGTATATTGATACAGTGTTATTAAATAAAGACTATACTTGATTCAAATTATTTAGTTTTTGTCTAACGCTATTGCTCTTTTCTTGGAACCTACCTAGGATGTCAAATCACATTTAATTTTCAAGTATCCTTAGAAAACACTTGGCTGTGATTTTCTCAAAATTTTCTTGTTTTTGATTACTTTGGGAGTCTTTTAGGTACAATTGCCTTTCATTGTAATTTGTCATGCACTTTTATCATGATTAGACTGGTTGTTACTTTGAATTTTTGGGAAAAAGAATATAGAAAGAATTGGCACTCTCATCATATGACACTAAAGTTACAACAATCTCATTTATCACTGTTGATGCTGAACTTGGTCACTCTATCAAGGCCACGCAGGTCAGTTTATTCACTGAGAAATATATTATGAGCAAAGATTTGCACTAGTCCTTCTTGAATATTGTTTGGAATAATGTATGGGATATTGTCAGCTTTCTCCCATTAGTTTATTTCACTATGGACTCCCATATTATATAATGGGCTATAATACTACTTTGTTTTGTTCTGGTATTTTAATTGTTGAGAGCATCAGTCATTGATAGTATTTTCAGTTTTTTTCCTGTAACCATTTGGTTTATTTTTATTATTTATCTTATTTTGTGTTTTGTTGTTTTTAATTTTGGATATTTTCTCTCACATTTATTGGCACAAGAGATGGCCCAGACATACCTATTTCCTTTTATTAGTTCTAGAATAACCATTATCTCAATTCTGGGTGGAATAGCATTAAAATTCAAGAATTAGATATTAATTGTATTTACTGGTATTGTTTCATTACTTTGAAGCCATGTTAGCTGACAAACAGGGAAATAAATGTATGTCTATATACACACATATCTATAAATAAATATTACCATATGCAACCATCTGTATCTCTATTTGGCTAAACATGAGTTTATAGTGATGTTTCCAACTCTTATTCATTACTATGTGCATCATCTTAGCCTCTATGCCTTGTATGTCTGCAGCCTCCTGCTCTGACAATGAGAAGCCTGGGTAGCTTCAACTGATGTTACTGAGCAAACTGTTCAATTCCAGGGTACACGAATGGTGGTTTGTTTTCTGTTTATTTGTTGGAAAATACGATCAACTGGTATAGTGCTTACAGACTACTCCTTTCACGTATAGTGGTAAAGACTCAAAGTTGCTTCAATCAATACTTTTACTCTTCCATTTTAGGCATTTATAATACAGGTATAGTGCCACATCCTGCATATTTTATATTGAGATTCTCCTGACTTCTTGTTGATGTTGTTGTTGTTCTTCTCCTCCTCCTCCTCCTTCTTCTTTTTCTTCTTCTTCGTCTTTTCCTTCTCCTTTC